>JAUCMU010000050.1:4532859-4549031 GCA_032275025.1 Enteromius treurensis | reverse complement strand
AATGCCAACTCCCTTACAACCTTCAAACGACTTCTGAAAACCCATCTCTTTCAACACTATTTGACATCATAAAAAAAAAAAATCCTTAACCCTACGCTTTCTTTCCCTTTCTAGCCTGCACTTATTTGAAGATTGCCTGTTATATGGTATCATGAGCACTTCCTGCTCATAAGTTGTTTTTGCCTCTGTATGACTAATTGCTTGTTGTTTTCTCCACCTGCAAGTCGCTTTGGATAAAAGCGTCTGCTAAATGAATAAATGTAAATGTAAGACTTGCATTGTATTTTAATCATTTAAAAAGATATGGCTGATGTTTCACTGTATGGGAAATGACAATCAAAGGTTGGAAAAAAAGATACATTAAAAAAATGAAATATTGTGTATTAGTTTGTCTGTCCAGAAGAGGGCAGCAGAGACTTTAAGATCAAGAACTTTAACCCATGGATATTAACAGAGCCTTGAAAAAGTAGTTTTGAGAACAAGAGCGGGCTCATTCCTAACCTTTTCTATAAACAGGTTTATGTAGTAATTGTAGTATTTCATGATAGATCATAGTGTCTATCTGATTGGTCAAGGCTTTTTTTCTGTTTTCTTTAAATATGAAGAGACAAAACACGCAAAAATGCAGAAATACTGGAAATAAATTTATAATTTTTAACTTTGACTTAAAACTGTATTTCCAGTATATCTGCATTTTTGCGTGTTTTGTCTCTTCATATTTAAAGAAAACAGAAAAAAAAGCCTTGACCAGTAGTGTATAGTCCAATACCAGTAGTGTATAGTCCAATACCAGTAGTGTATAGTCCAATACCAGTAGTGTATAGTCCTTTCGTTTTGTACTTTTCATGCCTAAAAAAATGAAAATCGCTTGTAAATGTGTTTAATCAGGAGTGTCAAGATTGACAACCACATTCATCCAATCCTATTCGCAGTTCTAGAACCGTTGCGTCCCGCTCGGCCAATCGCTGTGCGATTAACAACGAAGCGTCCCGCCTCTCTGGCCGAGCTCAGCCAATCCAGCGCATTAATTTTTGCATAATTAACGCAGGCTTGCGGTGGGCAGTGACGCAGAGTCTGAGACTTTCCTCGTAATTTATCAAAAATATTCTTTTCATTCGGCGGAACGGATTTAATACTTTCCCTCCTTCAATCTTCACGACTTTGAAACGCAATACAGGGTCAAATCCATGTGATTTCGTTCGTCCCAGACCAGTAGAGCCTCTTACATGTGGATGTTGGTGTGGTAGGGAATAAATAAAGATGCCGCAGCCGAAATCGCGAAAGATCGCCGTCCTGGGCTACAGATCCGTCGGTAAGTGCATGGCGCGGCAACCTTGCGTTTTCTGCATCGTTTGCATCAGCTTTGATATTTCCCGCATGCACGAGATGCGTGAATGTCACCCCATGCGCGTGCTGCATCCTCGTTAGCGCACGCATTTTAGCACGAGCTGAAGTGTGCATGCTTTGTGACACAAAACACACCCTGCATCCTCATGCATGTTCCCAAACTTGTCTTTAGGATGTGAATGCTGTTGTGCAGATGCGTGCAGGCCTCAGTCCAGTGTCTCAGTGCTTATTCTGTCTGTGTGCATGCTTTATATTTCATGCATCTTCATTCTCTCTAATCATACCTTAAATACATATGTCATCATCTCACAGAGGCCTGTGTTTCATTTATTTCTGTGAGGTTTTAAATGCCAAAGGCCACAAATATGAGCATCTTCATGTGAGGGACACTCAACTTAACAAAAGGCAGCTATGCTTTATTTTCATGTATGAAGACCCAGTTTAGATTGGTATACTAGCTATATATTATATAGGGTGTTAAATTGGTACAATATTATATTTAGAAACATTATAGTTTCTATTTATTCTATTTTCCTAAGCTTTTTTTCTCTGTTGCACTGGTTGATGTATTTTATATATTTATTTTATATATTTATGTATATATATATATATGGTCCATATATTACTTGCGTTATTTTGTAATAATACAAATGTATTATTTAATTCTATATTTTAATCTAATTATGCTATTTATTTAAATCTTTTATTATTATTTATTTTGACATTTTTAACAGTTTCTTTTCCCTAAATGACACCAGATTAAAAACTCCTGATCTGTAAACTGAATTAATACATTATTTCTCAATCATAGCTATTGTGATTTTTGCGAATGATTTTAGATGCTGCAGGTTTGTCCAATCAGAGACCAGATCAAAGTCTGAATTATTACCTATATCCATAATCAACCGATATATCAGCCGATAGTTTTCATTGAGCATATTAGATGAGTAATTCACCCAAAAATGAAGGCTGAGTATCATTATTAACTGTAAATATAAATTTCTTCTCCACAGTTCTCAGATCTGATGACAAATATTCAGGTTTGAGAGCTGAACAGGAGGGAAAGGTTTTCTGTGAAAGTCTTGAATGAGTTTAGGAGACTTTACGTCAGTTTGCTGACGGTTTCTTCTGGATCTGCTTTAGTCAGTGACTCAGAAAGTCCAAGGCTGATCCTTCCCATCATCCCACTGGAGCTTGTATTTAGTCATTTCGGGCAGATTTCTTCTCTGGTTCACACAGAGCACACGCTTACTGATGTGTGTGATGCTTGAGAGAACATGCCAACATCACATCAGGACACACACGAGTGGAGAGCAGCCTCTGGGAGCCGTTGGCTTCACGCAATCATGACCGTGTCTCTGTACACACTGAACTCAGTCTCAACCTCCAGTCACGGTGAAATCAAGCATGTTTGTTCAGTGTAGTGTAAGCTATCTAAATGAGTAAATAAATGCATCGTATGTTTTTCTTTTGTTTGTTTGTTTCCTCTTTGGTCAAAGAAGTGCAAATCTAATGCTACTTTTTCAGTCAACGACTTTTGGTTATAACTAAAATAACTTTTATTGAACCAATGTATGCTTTATGTATGCATTTTTTCCTTCATGCGATGCTGTTTCAGTCACCAAAATGTATGTGCATCAGGGTTAT
The DNA here is from genome assembly GCA_032275025.1 of Enteromius treurensis. Classification (NCBI taxonomy): domain Eukaryota; kingdom Metazoa; phylum Chordata; class Actinopteri; order Cypriniformes; family Cyprinidae; genus Enteromius; species Enteromius treurensis. The sequence goes on along the minus strand of JAUCMU010000050.1, from coordinate 4,546,037 downwards.
TATAGTTCACTCAAATAAAAATGTAAAACCCTTAAGCAATGTTTCTTAAATCTTAACATAATTTTTTTTAAATTCATTTGTAAATTCATTTTAGTTGAATTGATGTATTAAAATAACTAAAACAAAAATTAATAAAAAACTATACTGTAGACACGCATAAAAAAACAAAAGCTACTAAAATTACAAACTACTCTAACTTACTAAAACGTTAAAATTTGAAAACGGTAAAAACTAATTTGAAATATTAATAAAACCTATAAAAGTATACGATTGGGTCTGTGATCTAGTCCTGGGCTATGATTGATTGCATTAAAAAAAGTTTTTTTTAAGTAATATGTTTACAGTGCATATTTATTATTTGTGTGTATGTGCATATATTTATATATGTGTGTGTGTGTGTGTGTATATGTATGTATGTTTATTCACATTTATATTATATTTAATATACGTAACATATATTTTTTAAAATATACACATATACACAGTACACACATATATATCATGTACACAACGTTTTTTACGGGACTTTAATCAAGATTGTTCTTTGCCCAGCACTAGTTTCTACAAATTGTAGCTATTCTATATTTCAATTTGCTGTATTTTTTTTTTTTGTTAGATGTCCATACTTAAAATGATCAAATCCTCAGATGTTGATCTTGTGTATAATCTAACCTGTATTGCATTTTATTTGATTTTAATAAAGCGTTCTGCTGTTATAAGGTTCTGTTAGGCCTCCAAATGGCAGATGCATGTGAACTTTAACCACAGATAACATGATGTATGTTTGGTGCTGTTTATGTTCTCTGGGCCGTCAGTGCAGTAACCTTCACTTGTCCGTACTAACAAACGCTTTTGAGTTTCTAGGGATGGACTAGTCTCAAACCATCCATAAACTCAAGTAGCAGTGGAGTATGAAGTCATCGGGGCGTCTGATGATGGAGATGGTTTCAGATGTTGGAGGATCTCTGTGTGGCCGCTCCACATCTGGGCATTGTTTGCGGGGTCACGAGCAGCCGATGGGAACTATATGTTCCTGATGCGTTTGCTCCTGTTTCACGCTCTATTTATAGAGCTGATGAGGAAGGATGCTTGAAATCCGATGCGCTTCCATTAAAATGGAGGGAAGGCAGGGCTGCTGCTGCTGCTCTCTAATGGCTCTACGATCGAGAAACGCTCGTGATGAAACTCAGACAGATCTACAGTAGCAATGCGGTAGTTGTTGCTGTTTATAAGCTCTTAGATCATATTCCTGGTCTGATTGTGAAGGATTTGCCAGTAATGTTGTTTCAATGCAAACATTATAATACACTGTTCAGTTGTGTATTAGAGTTGACCAGTTTTGCTAGTTTATCGGTACCGATAACTGATTGCTAGAACAGTTAATTATCGGCGAAATCCATACCGATCGTTTACGAGAACAACATAAACGATCAAGGTATTTACTGGTAAATTCCACTGTCATTAACTTCTAGTAAATAGAATGTTAATGTCCTAGGACAATGACTTTCGTTTAAGAACCCTAGTGATTACGATATTTGCTTCCATGATAAAACTGCTTTTGTTGTTGTCTTCTGCTTGTCTGGAATACTTCAAACACACTTTCTGTTCAGGATGTGACGTGTTTCTTTCTTCTCCTTTAGTTATATTTCTATGCTTTGAAGCTGTATTTATTTGGTTATAGTTCTTGACATGACTCATTTAAACCGAACGTACTACCCGATCGTTAAAACAGTGCGTTCTATATAGTATGAATGGGGGTAGTATGAATGGAATTGGAACGTACTACATCCGCCCTATTGATGCTGTCACGTGTCACGCGTCGTCACAACGGCGCGACAATTTAAACTTTCAATAAGTCATCCGTTTATTTAGATTGTGTTAAACAAGTGTAATTTAATCACAATAAGCAAAGTTTTTTTCCTGAGGTACGTACACTTGAAATGAGCCGCGTCTCCACTTTCCGCCATTTTTCGAATATGACGGCTCCTCTCCAGGAGCCTCATGGGATAGGAAAGTGTCCATGGTGTGTGTACTACAGATTTCAGTCATCCGGGTACTTCTCGCCTGCTGAATTTAGAATTCTATGAATTCGGACATACTACTCGCCTCCCATACTGTTTTTCGCGTACTATATAGTAGGGAAGTTAACGATTTTGGACGCAGCAAATGTGATCATTTAATCTACGTTTGCCTTGTAATAACATGTGAAGCTGATATAGCTCTTTCTCTCTCTCTCTCTCTCTCTCTCTATATATATATATATATATGTGTGTGTGTGTGTGTGTGTGGAAATAAATCAATAGGAGAAAGCATAGGAGACACCTTTTCTTAACGTTTTTGAAACGCCAATCACGATTTTCTGACGCTTTGTTACTTTGAGTGTTTATTTTTGAATGTATCATTAGAGCTCATGAGACAGAGTTGTTACAGTTGTTACACTTGTTTAAGAAAGACTTTAGTAACAGCTGATGTTCACACTCCAGTTTATTCCTGATGGATGTAGTTTTTGTTTGGTTGTTCGGTCTGGAATCCGTCGCTGGTTTGATCAAACGTGTGTCTGTCCTTCAAAGAGCCGTCCCGATGCTCCGTGGGCTTTTCCCTGTGAATGAGAGATCACATTTACAAACACTGGATGCAGAGAGGAACTGGCCGTTGTTATAGCAACAGGCTGCAGGGTGAATCTGCCCACACACTCGTTTCTGTGTGTGTGTGTGTGTCTTGCATTACTACCACCACTATGGCAGCTTCATCACAAACGCTCTTCTGAATGGAGATGTGTTTCATCAGCAGGCATTCACACACTTCAGTGAAGATCCCAGGAATAAGACCTTGCATTCAAAAATGAGCCTTTTTTAATAAATTTTGCGGATTTTGAACCTAACGTGTGTGTGTGTGTGTGTGTGTATTCTGTGATCTGAACATGCATGAGGTCATTCTGGTTCTCTCGTGATCTGAAGGTAAAGATGGTGATGTTCCTGTGTCTGTGTGTTTCAGGGAAGTCCTCCTTGACAATACAGTTTGTGGAAGGCCAGTTTGTCGACTCCTATGACCCCACGATTGAAAACAGTAAGTGAATCAGATCACATCCTCCCGCAAAATGAATCTTAATCATAATAATGTAGGGTTTGATCTGTGAAGGGATGATATGCGTTTCTATGATCCTGTGGAGGAATGACTCATGATGACTTATCAGTCAGTTCTGTGAATCATTCATATCTTCTTCAGTATGTGTAACTTCAGATTGAAATAATTACTGACTAATTGTAATTATTTATAACTTGAAGTGTAGCTGAAGTTTAATGTCCATAGAAGAGATGTTGATGAATTATGTAATGCTTCCTCACAAGTACCACTGTGCAAGAGTCAGAAATACTGAATTTAATATTTTTAAACATGAAGCGTAAAATAATTATTAGCAGTAAATTAACTTTTTGTTTTATTATTATTAGGGGTGCTATTTTTGAATTATTAATTAATATTATTAGTAGTAGTGTTTTAATGCTTTTAGGATTTTTTTTAAATATTTATTTGCTTCCATTTTTAGAGACATATGTCTTGTTTTTTAATAATCTGATAAGAGTGTGTGTTGTCTTCCCACACGTGTGTGTGTGTGTGTGTGTGTGTGTGTGTGTGTTATTGTGAAGGTTAACTGATGTGTTTGCTGTTGGGATGATGTAACTGTGTGTGTGTGTGTGCTGCCGATCACAGACGCGGTGAAGCTTCAAATGAACTGATCAAGGTCACTGCCACTGTTTAAATAGAGCAGTCGTTGTTTTATCATTAGCTTATGGTGGAATGTTCTTAAAGGGGCGGTTCATAATGCAGCTGGAACAGACAGAGTTGACTCTTAGGGGCGGGGTTTGAGTAACGGAGGTGTGGCTTTGGCGTGATGACTCCACCTCCACTGCTCTGTGCCTGTTCATAAAGATTAGAAAACTCTCCTGACTGTTTTGATTGCAAACGTTTAGTTTGTAGTAACTAGATTTGTATTTGCTGAACTATAAAAATAACACATTTGTCAATAAAAAAGGTTTTCTGAAAGTTCAGAGACTCGATATGATTGAATCTATCCCAAGCAGTTTAATACCGTTCAGAATTGAGACGTTTTCCAGCAGTTGATAATCGCTTCCTTTTTGACAAAATAAAATGTATGACAGTTTTCACAGAAATATTGAGCAGCACGACTGTGTTCAGCACTGATAATAATCAGAAGTGTGTGTTGAGCAGTAAATCAGTATATTGTTATGATTTCTGAAGATCATGTGACACTGAAGACTGGAGTAATGATGCTGAAAACACAGCTGAACATCACAGGAATAAATGACAGTTTTTAAGATATTTACATAGCCAACAGTTATTTTAATTTGTAATAACATTTCACAATTGTTCAGATTTTTTGATCAAGCATCTTCTATTTCTTTTTTCAGCGTTTACGAAAATGATCACAGTGAACGGTCAGGAGTATCACCTGCAGCTGGTGGACACAGCGGGTCAGGTGAGGAACACCTGTATGGTAAAGTCTTTTATTATCTGTTATTAAAGCACTCATCTGTATCGTCTGCACTGATTTACAGTGTGAAACACAATCATTACTGTACACAGAGAACAATAATGGTGCCAGTACAGATCCTTGTGGGACCTCCACAATAAATTGTCTTTAGAGTTGAGAATGTAAGGTTAATTAAAAATTCTTGTGTTCTGTTCTGAAAAAAAAATCAATAACTCAAAGAGCAAGGGACTGTTGAATCCCCAGTTGCTTTAACTCTTAAAAACGTTTTACTGATATACAGTACCTGAACAGCAATCATCTAAGCAACTAATATTTGACATTTATAGCACTGGAATAGCTTCTTTTAAACACGCTGGGTCTCGCAAAACACCTTAAACCTGTACACACACACACACACACACAATAAAGATCAACAAATACTTTTGGATGCGATTAATTGTGATTGATCATTTGGCAGCACTAAAAGTTGATGAACTAAAACTAATAAAACTGGAAAAAAGACTAAAGACTAAAAAACTGAAATTAACCTGTAGAATCTAATTCACAATATTAATAAATATAAATAACATTGAATCTCTCTCTTTCAGGATGAGTACTCTATTTTCCCAGAGACGTACTCCATAGATATCAACGGCTACGTTCTGGTGTATTCAGTCACCTCTAATAAAAGGTGAGAGATGCTGAAGCCTGATCATTCCTCAGCTGTTCTCTCAGATGGTCATTCCTGATGAGAAGATGAAGAGAATAAAACATTGCATCTGATTGAATCCTCATTAGTTTGAGACGTGACAGAGTTATTAACAAAGATGAGATATAGTGTTCTGGACATTAAGGGACTGTTAGTCATGCTTTGATTTCTGCTGAAGATAGTGAAGCTCTTTTATTGCTTTATAGATGATGCAATAATCCACCAGATGTTTTATTCTCTGATTAATCATCTCTGCCTGCTTTATTCTCACCTTTATGTTTTCTGTCTCCTCCTCTTTTTGCAGTTTTGAAGTAGTAAAAGTTATCCATGAAAAGTTGTTGGATATGGTGGGAAAAGTACAGTAAGTCTATTTTTTTTTTATATACATTTTTATATACCTCTTACAGAGTTTTCTTAAAACAAAACGTTCAGTTTTATTTTATTAGGTATATGTAAATAATTTATTTTAAGTATTAATTTTTTTTTTAATTAGTTTATGTCTGTATCTTTTATAAATGTTCTTCAGTAATGCCCTAATGCCTTCTTTTCCTAGAGTACCCATAATGCTGGTGGGCAATAAGAAAGACCTTCACATGGAACGGTACGTGACCCCAGGCTCTGTGTCTGTGTGTGTGTGATTGGTCTGGAGGTCTCTGTGCTGTGATGTACGGGTCGATCTCAGGATCAAGTGCATGCTGGGAACATGTTCAGAGTCATATGTATGAAGTATATTGTGTTTCTGTCAGTGTTATCAGCTGTGAAGAGGGCAAAGCTTTGGCAGAATCATGGAACGCAGCGTTCATGGAGTCTTCAGCCAAAGAGAATCAGGTGATGATGCGTTTCCTCTTCCTCTGTGTGATGATGTCTCTCTGCAGAATGACTGTGTTCGTCGCGGCTCATTTACTGCACTGCCATTGTTCTGCATTTCTTATGCAAAATACAGATTTGTGGCCTATGTTCAGTGATAAAATTGAAATGTAATTTAAAAAAAATTATATTTTTGCATTAAAATAATGAGATTGTAATGCATAATAATAAAGAGAATTTGTTAATTATTAATATTTTAAATGTGTTGTTTTCTCTTTTATTATATTGCTATATTTTATTTTTCTTTCTAGGATTCTTTTATGTCACTGTTTTATGAACTTGTTTGATGACAATTTTTTGACCGCTGGTGATTTCATTTTATTTTTATTTTTTATTTTTAAATTTATTTTTTTTTTTTTATCGTTCTTTTTAATTTTTTTTTTTCATTTCAGTCAGATTTTGGTTTGATATTTTCTGCTTTCATGTTGATCTTAGTCATAGTTTTAGAACTTCTGATTTCTTGTCATTTTTATGTTGTAAATGTAAAAATGTATTAAATTAAAATTGTATGTTTTTGTAGCTTTTTTTATGTTTTAATTATTTTAGAAAATAATGCAAAATGAAAATTAGATGTTTAATTTTAAATACTACTAATAATATATTTTTATTTTATAATATTTTAAATTGTATATTTATAAAAAAATAATTTTAATGTATTTTACTGTATAATTAAAAATATTTAAAAATTACTTTTTTTTTCAAGTAAAAAATATGTTTGTGTGTGTGTGTGTGTATATATATATATATATATATATATATTTAAACTTAAAAAACAACCAACATTTTATTAATAATTAATAAAATTTATAATAAAATTTAAAATTAATAATAAAATGTGTGTTTATTATTATTTTATCATATGTTTTTAGTTATTTAATCTAAAGTGTTGTTATTAGAAGTGATGAATGTGTCCCGATCATGATGTTTCTGTGTGTGTCTTCAGACGGCGGTGGAGGTGTTTAAGAGGATAATCCTGGAGGCTGAGAAGATAGACGGCGGAGCTCCTCAGGGCCGGGCACCCTGCGCTATGATGTAGATAACCCCTCCCCTCCCCACCCTGACCCCGCCCCTCTCCCGCAGTCTGCCCCGCCCACCGGAGAACCAGCACAAACTTTTCTAGCAAGCGTGTGTTAGTTTAAGGCTGGGGTTTGGGCTCAGCTTGTGTTTCTGGTCTAGTTCTAGGTTTAAGGGATGATCTGGAGATGTTTGCTAGAAAAGTCTGTCCCAGCCCCTGCAGCACTGGACACTGGGAAACGATCCCTCTACTTGAAGTGGCTAACTGCCTGTTTCCTGCATAGACATGTCGGCTTTTTCTTTTAAACCTTTTTTATACTTAATTTGACTTGACATTTTTTTAGTTGTGTGATATTTTTCTTTTATTTATTCCTTTTGTGAGACAGAATCTGTCCGTGAGTAACACACACAGGCGCGTGTCTTCAGCCTTACGTTTGCGTTTCGCTCTTCTCTACCTCTCATCTTCCTCTCTCTCTGTTCCCCCGAACCCTCTGGAATTTGTGTATCGTGTTTCTTAAACGGTAATTATGGCCAATAAAGCTGGCAGCATTCATTCAGTGGTGAATGTTGTTGGACTTTTTTGATTGTAATCATTAAACGCAGCATTTTGTTTCACTATCCCTCGAGTCGCTTGCTCTGATTCATACAAAAATCAAAGACAAAGATGTGTTCTTAATGAGAACATGCTTTCAGATTGTTTTCTCTTCATTGTTAATATATTTAGATTTTTTTAAATGCCAAAAAGCTTCCCATGCATAATTTATATCATGTAAAATGACTTTTTTATAGATGCATAGAAATTATGCCTAATGTAACAGTTTATAAATATGTATTAACTTTAATTACAGTGATAAAATATACAGCAAGTTGATTCCCTTAAATATATGAAATTAAAACCTTTTAAACCTTTATAACACAACAATGTTAATACAACTAAAAGAAAACTAAACTAAATTCAAACGATATGATTTATAATATTGTTAACTAAAAGACATTCTCAATATTTCAAACTAAAAAGTAAAAAAGGAAACATTTAAAAAATAATAATAAAAATGGCAAAAAAGATTAAAATTACAAACTGGAAATATAAAACTAAAAACAAATTGAATATATTAATAAAAGTACAATATCACGTAAGATTTTATAAATATGTATACATTTTTTAAGACATTGATGTAATGATGAGGTACTACGCACCGCATTTCTCAGCTTCAGTTAAAGATGATTTCCTTAAATGTATGAAACTAAAACCGAAATGTAACAAAAGATTTCAATAATACAAATGATGAAAACACAACACAACAACTAAAAACATTTTCAGCTATATTTCTCTGGAGTAAGTTGATTTTTTATTAAGTTTTAGTTTGTATTTAAGAAATGTAAAAAGAATAACAAAAATGGCAAAAACAACAAAATGCAACAAAAAAATATTAAAACCTAAAATTAAAAATATCAAATTATCAAAATAACTACAATGTCATATAAAAAGCTGTAAAAATCTGTGTCAGGTTTATATAAACTCATCCACCTCAGAAGAAATTCAAATATGAAGTATTTTTATTTAGAAATCCGTTTAAAATATTTCAGGTATTTGTTTATTTTCTTTTTTTAATCAGATTTTTTCTTGTGAATGTCGTTTAAACCCGTCCTGTTAGTCTTTCGTCAAATCCCTTGAGCCGATGGAAGACACTTTCTGAATGACATCATCCGTTTTATAACATCCAGAAATTAAAAGTATGCTTAAAATCTGTAGGTTATTTCAGTCCTGTGATTCATAAACACACACAAGATGAATGATCTGAACAAGATTAATATTGTGATGCTGATAAAGAGCAGACAGGATGATCTGATTAAAAACGAATTACACGCGTAATAATGATTCTGTGATTAAAGATGTGTTCAGGACCAAAGCAATCAAAGATGAAGCTTTCTCTGTTTTTACTGAAAGAACAAGCCACCCGTGCTTCATAAAAGCTCTTTTCATAGTCTGTATGTGTTACAGAGTTCAAGGTTTTTATATTATAGTATTAAATATACATAAAATCACATACACACATATATGTATGAATATATAAACTAAATTACTAAAAATAAAATAAAATAAAAATCAAATTGAAACATAAATGAAAACAAACACAACAAACTTAAATTTAAAAAAAAAAGTTTTTTTTCAGTGAGAGCATGTCTCATTTTTATTTTATTTAGTTGATTTCCTTGAATATCTACAGCTGAATTTTAAAAAGATTTAATAAAAAAATGTCTATGCATATACATATATATATTAAAAACTAAATTGTAAAAAAATTACTGAAAATATTTAGAAAAAGTTGATGAATTGTAATTAAATTGAAACATTGCAAACTAAAACAAACATAATTGATAATAATTATTTTAACGACAGCATTTCTCATTTCCTTAAAAATACAACTAATAAAATGCGTTAAAATATAAATATATCATATAAATATCTGTGTGTTTATTTTTATATATATGTACTATTTTTTTAACAACTAAAAAAGCTAAGTAAAATTGCACAAAACACTAATTTACTAACACTTTAATTAAAATGTATATTCTACAAATAGAATATATAAACTATTGTAAACATAAATTAATTAAACACATTAACATACATAAAAGCTGAAACTAAATCTGAAATAAAAATATATAAACTCTATTAAAATAATATAGATTTAACAACAGTTATTCAAACTCCAACTGAAATAGTAATATGAAATATTAATGAAGGTGTTTAGTACACAAGAGTGTTCTGGGTTTGATGGATGTTTTGAAGTGATTCTTGGTCTGGACGTGCAGCAGAAGAATGCGGCTCTGTCGAGCGAAGCAGAAAGTGTTGCGCAGCATCAGCAGGACGAGGACAGCGTGGGTCAGCACAAGCTAAAGCTTCTCTTTGTGCGGAGGATCTCGCGAGAGCTGCTCGCCCGCCGCGCGCCGTATATATTGACCCGTCCAACTTTTGCTCTCACACTTTGGGGCGTGTGGGTGAGTTTGGACACAATCCAGTGGAAATGTCGCAGTATTCTGGAAAGGTAAGAGAGAGACTGGTCAGCAGAAACCACCAGGCCCTGATCTCTGACCTCCTTCAGGCCCCTTCACTCTCGCTGTAGTGTATTAGAGATTTACTTCACATTTTAAATTACATTTCATTTTTATATACATTGATTTTGATTTGAACCTTAGTTTTTATTTTTGTTTTGTTTTTTGGTCAGTTTTTGTTGTTTTTAAATGTTTTTTACTATTTTTTTTACTTAGCATTAGTTGATTTATTTCTATTTATTTCTTTTTTATTTCTTTTTTTTAATTATTCAATTTACACAATGAAATCTTAATTTAAAAAAAAACACCTTCAATTTAACATTAATCAATGGTTTTAGTTAACTATAACTGGCTCGCATTTATTTGTATATTTTTTTATTTATATTATATTTTATATTTTTGTCACTTTTACTTTTTTTTTTTTTTGTTGTTGTTTTTTGTAGTCTAAATAGCTTTTATTCATATTTGTTTATTAGTTGTAGTTTTTTTATTTTGTATACATTTTTTTTTTTTTTTTTTACTGTTTCAGTTCGTGTTTATTTTATTTTAAATAATGCTTTAGTTAACAATAAATCTCTTTTGGGGAGTGGGACTTCTGTAGTTTTTTTAAATAATGTAGAGTTAACAGTAATAACACCGGCCAGGAGAGTTTCTCTCATCTTTTTTATTTGACACATTCTGATCAATATTAAATTATTTTCAGAGTAACAGTTTTCTGCTGTTATTCTCAGACCCATAGCCTATAGTTCTGGGAATTAAAGGCCTTATGGTGACCTCTGACCTGTGCTCCTCAGATCGTGTTTTACGAGGGCCGCTGCTTCACCGGCCGGAGACTGGAGGTTTATGGAGACTGTGATAACTTCCAGGACCGGGGCTTCATGAACCGTGTGAACTCTGTCCGTGTGTATAGCGGGGCCTGGATCTGCTTCGATCACCCAGACTTCAAGGGTCAGCAGTACATTCTGGAGCGTGGAGAGTACCCAGAGTTCCAGCGCTGGAACTCTCACAACGATCACATGGGCTCCTGCAGACCAATCAGGATGGTGAGAACAACCCTCCGCCTCACGCTCTCTTCTTTTTTATGTATTTATTAGATTTTTCCATGCTTATAGAAACTTCTACGACTTCTATTATTTAGATATATGTGTAGATATCTCTGGTTTTGACCATTTTCAACATTTTTATTATGTTCTTGTTTTTATTGTGTTATTAAAATATATTTTTTAAAACTTAATCAAAATAACTCGGCTGCTTTGCAAATGAACTCTTCATATATTATATATTTATTTTTTAAATAATAAAAAAAATATTAAGTTTCAGGGTTATTTTATATTTTTGTAAATATTTTTAATCAGCCTAATATGTATTTGTAGCTGTTCCATTTTCATTTGATTGAAGGTTTCAGCTAGTAATTTTGTTGTGGCCTTTCATTTTATTTTTAATGTCTATTCTTAACAATTTAAATTTAAATTTTAGTTAAGAATTTAGACATTTTGTTGTGTTTGTCATTTTAGCATTTTTTTCCACATCTGTTTTTATTTTTACTTTAGTTTTTTTTTTTTGTTTTAATATTAGTTTGTAGTTAAACTTAACAGAAATTCAAACGTTGGCAAAAAGATGACAGAAAAGAAGATTTTTTAATTTAATTTTAGATCATGATGTTGTAGGCCTGTATTATTCACTATTGTAGCCTAAACTACATTCATAAACTGCACACTAAGGGCATGTGACGATGTTTTCTGGTGTCCTTCAGCACGGAGAGCACTACCGCATGCAGCTGTTCGAAGGCTGTAACTACACCGGTCAGTGCATGGATCTGTGTGACGACTGCCCCTTCCTCCAGAGCCGAGGATTCAACACCAACTGTGTCAACTCTATCAGAGTGTTCGGAGACGGAGCGTGAGTCCCTCTCTCACACACACACACACACACACACACACACACACACTAACCACTCATTCACTCTCATCACACACACACTCACTGAGAGCCGAGGATTCTACTCTATCAGAAATCATTAGGATAATAAGTAAAGATCATGTTCTATGAAGATATTTTGTAAATTTTCTACAGTAAATATATCAAAACTTCATGTTTGATCAGTAATATTCATTGATAAGAACTTCATTTGATCACCTTTAAAGGAGATTTCTTCAATATTGAGATGTTTCTGCTCCCTCAGATTCAGATTGTCTAATAGTTGTATCTCAGACAGATATTATCCTCTCCTAACACATCAGACATCAGTGAGAGATGATTTATTCAGCTTTGCAGATGCTATATGAACCTCATTTTCAGAAAATGGGCCACTCTGACTGGTTGTGTGATATGTGATGTGTTTGTATGGTGTGTGATCGTCAGGTGGGTGATGTATGAGGAGCCTAACTTCCGCGGCCGTATGTACATCGTTGAAAGAGGTAATTACTGCAGTCATAACGAGTGGCAGGCGCAGAACCCCAACATCCAGTCCATCCGCAGGATCGTCAACTACTTCTAAACCCTCCATCCTCCATCCTTTCTCTCTCAATATGTAAAATAAACTCTCAAAACCACAGCCAAGATGGTATTTTATCACACAAGAGTCTCCGTGTCTGTCTCTGACTTCATCACATCAACATCCCTGCAGGGTTTTCACTAAATTAATGCTTTCATTCATTAGGGATGCGTTAAACTGATCAAAAGTGTCAGTGAAGACATTTATAACGTCACAAAAGACTCCTATTTCAAACAAATCCTGTTCTGAGAATCCTGAAAAATTACATTTATCACAGTTTCCACAAAAATATTGAGCAGCGCGACTGTTTTCTACATTAATAATAATCAGAAGTGTGTGTTGAGCAGTGAATCAGTATATTATGATGATTTCTGAAGATCATGTGACACTGAAGACTGGAGGAATGATGCTGAACATCACAGAAACACACTTTAACACACATTCACACAGAAAACAGCTGCTTTATATTATAATAATTTATATATATTACTGTATTAGTGTATATGAGTATAAACCGTGTTAATACAGTAATTTTGATTTTCGTCTCC
>JAUCMU010000050.1:4516904-4532759 GCA_032275025.1 Enteromius treurensis | reverse complement strand
TTCTACTGTACAGACTGTATGTGGTATTGTCCTACACTGACCCTAAACCTAAACCTACCCCTTACAGGAAACTGTGTACAGTTTTTTGAATTTCATCAAACACTGTTTAGTATGTTTTCTAAGCCTTTTGTTTTACAGGGACACAGGAAGTGACCTCATAAACATGCACGCACACACACAAACACACTCTTACACATGCGCACAAACATAGATACTGGAAAGCTGACTAGTTGTTTTCTGTCTTCCACCCAGTGACATCACAGACACACACATGACCCTTCCCAGGATTCCATGGGGCACACTACGTGCTTTCCTGAGAACCGGTTGTAACCGGTAAGTGTGTGACAGAGAGAGAGACAGAAGACCAGAGTTCCTTCGTGGGTAGAGACGCATCACAACTGGTTCACACTTCTGGTTAAGTCAAGCATTACTGGAATTAGTTCTCAAACCAACAGGAAGAGGAAATCAGGACAGGAATCACATGTGCTGTCTCTGTGATGTTTCATGGTGTGTTTGACAGCCTTCACTGTCCAGATGCATCTAAAACCCTGAAATCTGTAGCTTCACAAAAACAGAAGAAACAGAGACCTGAGGGTCAGAGGTTAGCCCACACTCAAACTACAACGCTTTCGAGGAAACACAATCACTGTTTAAAGCTGCAGTGACTCTGGATTATCATCTTGTGTGTGTGTGTGTGTGTGTGTGTGTGTGCACACAACACAGGAGTGACTCCCGAACACTAAAGATGGACAGTTAAAGTGGTGTGGGGTCAGATACCAGCTCACATTGAGATCAAGCACTGGTCCAAGTGTGTGTGGACAGGATCTCAAGACAATAACAAGAAGCAATCCAGCTGCAGTCATCCTTACACTGATCCGGTCTTCATCTGTGTCCAGCTGATCATCATCATTATCATCATCACACTGCCCACAGCATCCAGAGCACTGACTCAGTCCTCTAACTCTAATAAACGGTCCTTCACTTAAAGAACTGAAACGAACAGAGCAGCGTCAGAGGTCAGCTGACCATCTAAGTGGGCAGACTGGGCATCAGCAGGGGATAAAATGGTGTTACGGTGTTGGGTTACACGTTCCTGATGGCTGACACACACACACACACACACGTCTTAAACAAGACATAACCTACTACACACACACACGAACAGCCTCAAGTTGGGACAGACCCGCATCTCTCACATTACTAATTACCAACAATCAAACAATTAACCGACAGAAACACACACACACACTCATACACTCTCATTCTGACAGATTCACTAAAACACATCAAACAGAACAAGTAACTAACCAACCAGATGAACCTGTTCATCTCAAACTAACTACAGGAGAATTTTCTGATCTGGACATTCATCCAATCAGAGAACAGGACATTTCAGTATTTATCAAGGATGCATAAAATTGAGCGAAAGTGCCAGAAAATGATTTCTATTGTTAAAAATGCTATTTCTATTGCAAATCAGTGCTGTTTCCAACTTTCTATTCATCTGTGAACCCATAAAACTAAAATTTGTCACAGTGTCCACAAACATATGAACTGTGTTCAGCACTGATGATAATCAGAAGTGTTTTATTAATCAGTGAATCAGTATATTATGATGATTTCTGAAGATCATGTGACACTGAAGACTGGAGTAATGATGCTGAACATCACAGAAATAAATTACACTTTAACACAGATTCACAAAGAAAACTGCTTTTATAAATACTAATAATATTTTATGATTTTTACTGTATTTGTGATCAAATAAATTCTGTTCTTGGTTTTTTTTTTTTACCTTTGCTAGTTCATTATATACACGTTTTTTATTTGTTTTAGTTAGCTGTATTTTACATTTTTAACCCAGTCAATAACAGCTGAAGTTTAAGATTAATTGGTGTGCACAAAGAAAAAACATGATTTTAAAATTAGTTATCTATATATATAAACTACAAAGAAGCTACTACTTCAACACACTTTTCATATGACAACTTTAATATTGTAATGAAGCGTAGTGGGAATAAAAAAAAAGAGATAACGCATCACAAGAGTTCACGAGTGAGTCTTTATTACGTGTTCAACAAACATCTGAAGCTGAACATCATGAACCAGAACAAAAGAATCAGAATCAAACTAAAAGAAATGAAAGCGCTTTAACTGAAACGATCATAAGTTAGTGTCCATCAGCTTCAAACCAAATAAACTAGTTCCCTTCAGCATAAAACCTTCAAATATTCCTCAGATTATAAACGGATATTACTATCATTATCACTGTAGAAGTTTTGTGTGAAACACATATAATGGCACAGATTTATCCGGAGGACGAGCTCTGCTTCTCCAGACTGGATCTGAGCTGCTCCATCAGCTCCTTCTCCTCGTCCAGAGTCAGGTCCAGATAATCTTCTTCATGTCTGGGAATGTCCTCCAGAACCTCGTTCACCAGCTCCTCGTCCAGACGACTGGAGCCGGACACTACACACACACACACACATCTCAAACATCAGCACTCATCATGATGTCTTTATATCAAACAAATCAATATTATTAGATAATAACTGACAAAAATAAATACTACAAATAATTGTTAATAAATCTTAAACTGAAGACACACATGCACAAACTTTGTGTTATATGCATAATATATAACAAACATTTCTAAGCTATTTTCAGATTTTTGCAGCATCTATTATAACTTATTACTCATGTATTATCGTTTGGGGGTAGTTACATATATTAATATATGTTTATTACAAATAATAGCATTAAATAAATCTGTGTAGGTATAATAAATAATATTAATTTCTTTTATAATTATTATTTATCAAATTTTTCTTTTTAAATAATTATTTTCTTAAATATATATGTATAATTTATAGCAAATATATATTTTAGCCAATATATATATATTTATTTACGTATATTAAAAAATTTAAATTTTTATATACATTTTTTATTAATTTATAAATATATATATATATATATATTTACTTTTTTTTTTTAAGTCATCTTTTTTATTATGCTATCATGTTTTGACTGTGTTTTATTGTGTTAGTTAGCTGTTTTTGTATATTTTTCAAAAATATAAGAAAAAATATTGTTCAGGGAGTGGCCGGAGGTCTGACCGATGGAGTCGGAGGTGCTGGGCTCCTCGGAGGAGGAGGATGGAGGTGATGGAGACAGGAGCTCCGGAGGAACCACACCCTGGTTATCCAGCAGCATCTGAGTGGCCTGAGCCAGGTCATCTCCCATGATCCTCAGCGCCGAGTCAGCCATGTCCATCTGAAAGCCCAGCGCCACCAGCTGCTCAAACAGACACAATCATCAGCATCATCTGGATCTCACAGCTGGATTCATGAACACAGACACACACCTGATCCAGGTTAGTTGGTTGAGCTTCAGCAGTGTCCAGCAGAACCTGCAGAACATCAACACCATCAAACACTGATATGTTATTTACTATCTGTGTGTGTAATGGAAAGCGTATCTGTGTGTCTGTGAATTCTAGGTGTTTTGGGTGTCTTTTCCAGACACTATCATAGTTGTTATGAATATCTTGAAGCACTTCTGACCCCATAGGCCTTGTCCAGATCTCCTCTGGACTGATGGAGGGCTCTGGCGGCGTCTCTGTTACTGAAGCCCAGCTCCACCAGCGTGTTGATGTCCTGCAGACGGCGTCTTCTCTTCTCCCGCTCTCGCTCCTTCAGCTCCTTCTTCTCCTGATGAGAGATCAGCTTGTGTTTAACTCACGAGATGTAAGACTGTGCAGTTTCATGAATGTGTTTGTTCTGCAGCACCTGCTTCCTCTGAGAGATGAGCCTCTCGGCCTCCTCCACGTCTCCTCGACAGGCTCTCAGACCCAGACGCGCATCCTGCTCAGAGATACCCAGAACCATTAGCTGCTCCATCTTCCCAGGGTCCAGACGCACCTGATCGTACAGCTCTTTCACCTGACCAACACAGACCAGTCATACTTCAGAAGAACCTAGAAAGGTCAAACTCTAAAGAGAATCAAAACGAGTCATGCTCTAGAAGAATCAAACGAGTCATGCTCTAGAAGAATCAAACGAGTCATGCTCTAGAAGAATCAAACCAGTCATACTCTAGGAGAATCAAACGAGTCATGGTCTAGAAGAATCAAACGAGTCATACTCTAAGAGAATCAAACGAGTCATGCTCTAGAAGAATCAAACGAGTCATGCTCTAGAAGAATCAAACCAGTCATATCTAGAAAAATCATACTCTATAAGAATCAAACGAGTCATGCTATAAGAGAATCAAATGAATCATATTGAGAAGCAATTTTCTCGAAAAATCAAATGAGGCACATCTAGAAGAATCAAACGAGTCATATTCTATAAGAATTCAACAAGCCATATTAAACAAGTATCAGATGAGTCAAATTCTATAAGAATCAAACAAGTCACATTCTAAAAAAAGGAAATAGTTTTTTTTATAATATTACTATATACGAAATGACGTATACTATAAAAATGAAAGCCATATTCTAAGAAACAAGTCTGAAGCATTTTATTGTTTATGTAATGTGTGTTTCTGTCTACTTTCTTCAGCAGTAAACTGTCTTTGTAACTCTGCCTGTAAGAGCCTAATATGAACCATTAAACATATTTAAAATCATGCAGAAAACCTGGGATGCAGTACTAGCAGTGAAGGCTCTTCTGAAACGTGTTTTGGTTGTAATAGAAAGAGATTAATGAAGAATGTAAGCGTTTACGTTTCTGAGCTTGTTTAACGCTTGGTCCTTGTTGCCTTCGTGGTAAGCCAGCAGACTCTGGAGCAGATAGAGCCTCAGAAACAGCACGTCCTCTCCTCCGGTGTGACCCTGAGAAACACATGACATACACTGTTAACACATGTGTGTGTGTGTGTGTGTGTGTGTGAAGCTGAAGGTGTTTCTCAGACCTTGATCTGCTGCAGACGGCTCTGCTGCTCTCCGTAGCATTTCTTGAAGCAGTCCTCGGCTTCCTTCAGACGCTTTCTGGCGTCGTCCAGACAGTCGAGCTGCTGCAGAGCATGATAACACCACACCATATCCAGCTGCAGAACAGCGTAGTTATCCACCGTCTTCAGCAGCGCCGAGTTACACTTACTGCTCCACACACACATAACAGACATCAGGAGATGTCCCTGACCAATCAAAACACTCATACTCTACAAGCAAAGGTGTCCCATTCCCTACGAATCAAACAAGTGTCTAGTAATCTATAAGAATCAAAGGCTATAATAATTAAATCAAATGTGTCATATTCCATAAGAATCAAATGTGTCATATTCTATAAGGATCAAAAAGAATCAAATGAGTCACATTCTATAGGAATAAAAAAAAGAATCAAACGAGTCACATTCTATAGGAATAAAAAAGAATCAAACGAGTCACATTCTATAGGAATAAAAAAAGGATCAAACGAGTCACATTCTATAGGAATAAAAAAAGAATCAAACGAGTGATATTCTATAGGATAAAAAAAGAATCAAACGAGTCATATTCTATAAGGATAAAAAAAAAGAATCAAATGAGTCACATTCTATAGGAATAAAAAAAGAATCAAATAAGTCATATTCTATAAGGATAAAAAAAAAGGATCAAATGAGTCACATTCTATAGGAATAAAAAAAGAATCAAACAAGTCATATTTTATAGGAATAAAAAAGAATCAAATGAGTCACATTCTATAAGAATCAAACAAGTCAATAAAACAAAGGCTTTAATTTATATTAGATTTAAATTAGTTTTATCAGAATAAATTGAGTTATATTCTACAAAATTTAAACAAGCCACATTCAATAAGATTTAAATAAGCCATCATTTTATAGGAATTAAATGAATCCTGAATGAGTTTGACTCTGTGGGAATAAAAGGCATGTAGTTCAGTCGTACTTGAACTGTTCGTCGGCCTGCGCCAGGTGAGAGAGAGCAGCGCTGTGGTTCCTCTTCTTCATCAGCGCTCGACCTTTCTCGTGGAAACCCATCGCCAGGATCAGAGCCTGATTAAAACCAGACATCACATGCTCTGCTAAAATAATGCTTCAAGGCAAAAAACATTACACAGGAGACACTGTGTGCACACTAAGGAACTCATTTCATGTCTGTGAGATTCAGAGGATTCACCTTCCTCTCGCTGTCAGGGATCTGCAGAGGATTTCCTTTCTGATCCGCGATCTCTAAGAACGGGGTGGTGGATGGATCCTCACTCCCATCTGATGGGCACAGAAAAGGAAATGATAACACGATACCAGAAGTCCACATCAAAAGGAATCCACAAAAGTGATTTTAGCACATTAAATGTAAGTAAAGTGTCTAACGTTACAATGTTATTGAGTGTAACAACATGCTTATTCTGACTAATAAAGAAGCATATTAAATATTATTGTGTTTTAAATAATTTAATTGTAATAATAATATTGAAGGCTGACCTCTCTCCGACAGGATCTGGAAGCCCTTCTGTGTCCTCTGCAGTCCTTCATCCTGCTGCCGCTTCTTCTCCTCTTCCTCCAGCATCTCATTCTTCTCCTGCTCCGACGACACAACCAGCACCATGATCTTACTGTTGTTCTTCACGCCCTGTTCATCAAGCCTTTTCCCTGAAAGAGACACCGATCACGTCACACCCCGCAGTGAATCATACAGCTGCAGACATAATCCTCAGTCATTTACCTGGAGACAGTAGTTTTCCAGAAATCAGGTTAAAGTGTTTGAATCCATGCTCCTCACTGATCCTTAGAAGCACAAACAAATCAAATCAAACACAAATTATTTTGACATGTATAGGACACAATTTATATAGTCAGATAAAAAGTCAAAACTGTGCAATATAAACTCAGGACTGTCAAAACTGACTCACCGTTTCTTCAGCTCTTTCACGGTGATGTCCAGTTTGGCTTTTAAATGAACTTTCCTTTTCTTATTCTTCAGAAAAATATAAATGAAGAACAAACATGAGTCAGATCCCTGAATGCTCGGTGTGAAGTACGTGAAGGCGTCAGTACCTCTCCTTCTCTTTTGGGCAGGTGGAGCTCCAGCGAAGCCACGGACGTCTCTTTAAACTCTTTATTCCCTTCATCTTTCCTGCTGGTGTCTGCTCTGATGCTCTCCAGAGTCGAGATCACCTCCTCCAGAGAAAACTCAGTGATGGACACGTATTTCTGAGCCAGCTCCTGAGCAGATGAAGTCAAACAAACACGTTAAGGGCCAGTCTCAGTAATTAATTACAGTAACAATATTACTTTTTGTTTTTGCGGTAACTACTAATTACTAATCAGTTTCAGTAATAATATCACAAATTCTTGCTACTGATCCAACAATGACTAGGTTTACTAGAACTAACTAGCATCAAGCTACACATGATGAGATTAATACTTTAACTTCCTGTAAACATTGCTATTAATCACCTCTAAGTGTTTGTGATATCTTCTGACTATGATCCAACGATGAGGCAGATATATATTGTTTTAAAATAATTGTATTGAAATGTCACAGGACTACAGTAATAAAGAAAGTAATAAAATGTAGTAATGTTTAATACACTTGAGCGCAAAAGCTTAAAATACATTGTAGGGGTCAAATTATTTATGTAAAAAATCATAGATATTAGCAGCCGTCATGTTACATGAAGATATTTAGTAAATGTTTTACAATAAACGTAATTTCTTGATTAGTAATATGTGCTAAGAGCTTCATTTGAACAACTTTAAAGGCATTTTTTTTATATATTTAGATGTTTCTGCTCCCTCAAATTCCAGATTCTCTAATAGTTGTATCTCAGACAAATATTGTCCTCTCCTAACAAACCAGGCATCAGTGGAGAGACGATTAGATGATGTATAAACCATAATAAATGTCCTTATGGCTGGTTTTGTGCTCCACTCACCAGGATCTTCTGCTGGTCAGAGATGAAGGGCTCTGTCCACAGCTGGACCTTATCCTTCCTCAGCAGAGAGATCAGCACTGACTGCTTGTGCTTCTCCTCCATCTCTACAGACCTCTGGAGATCTTCTGAAGCTCGAAGAGTCTGGAACCGAAAGCGAAAGCCATCCGCTCGAGTGGAAATCCCCTAAAAAAACCTGGAGTTAACGTTCATCACACGCTTCAAATCACACGCTTTATTATTACTTCTACATGTGTGTGTGTGTGTGTGTGTGTGTTGTTGTTGTTTATGTGAGTCTCCTGCGCTGTGAATAAATATATTGATAAAAGTTATGAACGTCTCACCGACTCTGCGCTGCGAACACGTGATGTTGTTATTGTTTTCTTCCTGATTCGAGGTCACTTCCGGTTGCACACGTCATGTTAATTTTTTTTCTTTATCTTTTTGTGCTTTTAGCACCTCATACTGGACTGGGGATGAACTGTTTGATAGATTACATATTTCATTTCTATATTATATATTTATAAAATAGAATGTGTTTATTTTATTTTATTTTTATTTTTAAAATTTTTTTTTTACTGAAAATCTAGTCTTGTGTGTGTGTGTGTGTGTGTGTGTGTGTGTGTGTGTGTGTGTGTATGTGTGTGTGTGTGTGTGTGTGTGTGTATTGAGAATTTTGATGCATGTGTTATTCCAAAATATTTATTTTATTTTATTTTAGTCTGGTCCACAATTTATTATTTTTTTAATACACTTATTTTAAATATTTCTGTATCTATGTTACAGATGGAAATGTGCTTGCATTACATACACTGAAAAAGATGATGTAGGTTTTATTTAATTATTAAGAATTTTCACTCAGAAATTGCTTTTAAATATAACAAATTACAAAGAACACATAGAATTAAACGAAATAATTTTATGACGTTGAAAAACTGAAACAGTAATTTTTATAAAACACACTCCAAAAGAACTTTTTTATTTACAACTTTAAAAAACATTTATACAGCGCACATCAAATATTGATCTGACAATTAGCGACTGTGCAAACTATGCAAACGAACAATTATGATGCAAATGTAAATGATGTCTCGTTTTATTAATTGTCTCAAGATTGATGTGTTTTAAATCAATGCATATCAATATATACTGTAAGAATACATGTATGATTTTAAGTAAATAAATGAGTGTTTGTTTACAGTCGGCATTAATGTCAGCATCATCAATAATCTAGAATTATCTGCCAGTGTCGTGATAGAACGTCATTAGAAACAGCTGCTGTTGTTGTATTCAGCTCGTTTTGGTCACTATACAGAATACTGCTGGTGGAAAAAACTAAACAAAGGAATGTTTGTCTAAAGGTTATGTAAATGTTAGGATAAAACATTCTTAAAGTAATGCTTATGGAACGTTCTTATAACCTTATAGAACATTGTAAAAACGTTTTTGTAACCTTTAAATAACGTTCTGGACATTTGAATGTTTAAGGAACATTTAGAAACATTGTTCCTAAAACATTTTGACAACTTTTGATACTTAACTATTACATGATTTTTGTTTGAATATTCAAATGTTCTGAAACAACAATAAACTAATGCGTTTCATGAGCGATGCATGAATCCTATTTTTATGCCATGTTTGAAGAACATTATTAAACAGCCAATAACTTTGAATAAACATATAAATGTTACTGAAGCAAGGTTTGTTCATAACCAACAACGTCTCACGACCAATTCATACGTGTTTGTACGAGGTGCCAAATTTTGACCTCACTCGTACGATTTGTCAAAAAACCTGTGACGGGTAGGTTTAGGGGCGGGGTTAGGTGTAGGTCATAAGTACAAATTCATACGAATTGGCAACTCATAAAATACGTACAATTTAGAAGAAATCGTATGAATTCGTATGAGTGAGGTCGTACGAATTTCTACGAATTAGCCACCTCGTAAAATAAGTACGAACTGCCATGAGATCAGGTTGTCATAACTTCAGAAGAATTTTCTGTATTCTTTGTAAAAGATGCACAAATAATACTTAGTTGCCTTCGTTTGTTTGAGTGAGCTCAGTTTTCTAGAGCGAGGCGTAGAGGCCCAGTCTCCTGGCCGTCTCTGATTTCTTCAGGGTTTTTCTCTGAGGGAAGGGGTAGTGTTTGGATCCTGCCGGTGTGGAGCGATAACCCCCGAAGCTCAGAACCGCTGGAGCTGAGAACTTCCTGGAGTCTGGGTTCTTCAGGTGATGTTCTCCAGGGCCGGAGTCTGTCTCTGAGCTGGTTCCGGAGGCTTCTGCAGATGCAGCGCTGTTATTTCTGTTTTTGGTTCCTCTAATGCGGTGCAAGTCCAGATGTGAGCGCCACAGACCGCTCTCAGAGTCCATCACACGCTCGGACAGAGCATCTGGGGCTTTACTTGAAGGAGAGCGTTTGATCTGACTCACAGGAACCACCTCCACCAGATTTATAACTCTTGTCTCTTCATCGTTTAGTGCTGTTGATGAACACAAGCTCTTTAAACACAACATCACATGATTAAATACTACTTTTAATCATGACAACGCATTTGTAAGACTTATTTAACTTTTTGTTCATACGGTGCTATACAAACTTACATTTTTAAATTCATAAAGGAAAACATTTTTGTAATATGATTTTGATTCATCATTTCCATGGTTATTCAATGCCTGATTTTAAAATGGTTTTCAAAGGATGAATATTCGAGATGACTGGGGCAAGTTGTCACAGAGTCAGTATCTCAGTTATGATAAATAATATCCAATAAATCACAATAAACCACACTGAAAATTAGGACAAGAGCCAGCTACTGTATATAATGAAGACTGGATTGAAGTTGAACTCAGGAGGAGAATATTTTACATAAATATCAAGGCGGGGCAAGTTGTCACATATCGCTTTTGTTGTATTTTATTAATTTAGTAATAATATTTTCACAATTTTTTAATTTGTAGAATGTATAAAATAGATATTATAGTATATAATATAGTATCAAAACATTTGATCAACACATTTCGGTTTTAGAAAACTTTAATGAAAGGTTTTGACTACTGTACTTCTAATCCAAGCTAACAAAAGAATGTTTTGCTAATAATATAAAAATTGTATTTCTGTTCTCTAAACCTTTTTATTTTGTTATGTGAACTTTAGAGAAAACATTATACATTTTGCCATTTAGCAAGCTTTACAAGGAAACACTACTTTCTCATTTTATAACATTTCTTAACATTAAAATGTTTCAGAAAAACATTCCATGAATGATTTTTTGGAACGTTATTAAATCCCACATAACTCTGAGCAAACACTGAAAGACTGTTAGCTCAGAACCTTGAGTGAGCGTAAACTTCACCTTCAAACCCAAACATTACTTCTTACCCTTCCTGAAGTGTATGAGCGCAGTCTGTCGTCTCTGTTTCTCTCTGATGGAGCTGTATTGCTCTTCTAAGAGCTCGATGTCCATCCTGACACTGCTCTGGTCCTCTTCTTCTGTCTCGATCTCTCTCCACACGTCTGCACACGTCAGATACGAGCAACAGCACATCCTGATAACATCCACACAAATCTGCTTTTATTGCAGTATAGTCATAAACACAGCTCGATCTGTCCATCTGAAGGCTCTCGGCTCATGTGTGCTTTGTGGGTATAGCCAGCAAGAGTTGCATCAAAATGCAAACAAAAGAAGGGCAACTCAAGGTGGTTCTCAAGACAAAGACAAGGAACACTCATGCAGTATTTATATTTCTATACTAATATGTTGTGCAGAGTCTAGCTAAAATAACTATAGAGTAAAAAGATAGAAAACAAAGACATTAGAAAAATTAAATAGTGCAGTTAAGTTCATTAATCAAGTAATTCGTCAGAATGTTTGCTCAGTATTGTTGATGCAGTGGGTGAGGTGAAGAAACTCAATCATTTGTAAGCAGTTTGTTCAGGCGAATTGCTCCCAACATTAAAATACTACAATATACAATGCAATTTTGTAATGTGTTATTAGCAGCAATGAACTGAGACATGAATATTGTTGCATGAATAAAATCTTGGGTTGCTTGAACACAATATGAGGTCGTTCATGAAATACTATTTAATACTATTTTATTGGAATAAAATGAGCTCAGATGGCTTGGCTGCTTTATTTTGCACATTCACTTCAAAAGCTTTGTTTTTACAAAACTTCTATGCAACTTCCGTAAATTGTTTCTAAAATATGCTGAAAATGTGTTATTATAAGTATATATGTATGAAAAAGCACGGCAATAATTACAGCAAACAGCTAGCATGACGGGGTCACAGATTAAAGTTCACATTGTTAAGCAAACATGTTTTTTTAGGCGATGCAGGTACCTTTAATATCACGTGCTCGCTGGTCATGAATATTAATGATGCTACATGATTGGCTGACGGTGGTGAGTGGGCGTGACTAAGCGAGGTGAAAGAACGAATCCTGCTCTGGTGAAGGACGCGCTCATGAATGTTAATCACATCACATGACCGTCGCTCCAGGAAGTTAAAGTTAGGGTCCTCATGAATATTAATAAGGCGAGTCTTCGCTACAGTGTAGCACTCAATGGCGGGATGTTTGTGATCTAAATGGCTGCAGGAGCTGATTCGTGTTTTCTGGGGTTCGATTTCAGCACGCAACAGGTAGATTAATGCTCATATCAGTGAGAGATTATGTTCTGAAGTAATTTTATGAGAGGATACGCTTACAAAAGGTACTGTAGTTAATGGAGTGAGAGGGGAATATCTGATAAATGCTATGATTCTGATGTGTTTACAATGAGTTTTACTAGATACTGTTGTGTACGTTAAGATAGCATTGTTTCGAGATGTGTCTGTGTCTGACACGCTTTCAGTAATGTAGAGCTTTCAGAAAAACACTATATAAGTCATTAATGTCAAGTTTTTTTTCATCTCTGTGTGAAAATCTGTGCATCAATAATAAGACTAGCTGGCTTTTTCCCCAATTAGCCTTGGTTTTCTCTAATCTAACCTCATGCATTAACTAGTGCTCAAAATATGAATTTAGTAAAACAAAAGTTAATTATTGGTATGGGCTCCTGGACACAGTTTATTAATTTTAACAGTATAAAACTTGGAGTTAGTTCTCAGTGAATAATAAAATGTGAACCTGAATGAAATAAGAGTGGACAAATGCAAAAAGACCTGTGTAAATGTAAATGAAGCGGATACAGACAGGTTTAAACACACTCGAATGTCCTGATGTGTGTTTCTGAAGCTGAAAGTGGTGGCTGTTGATGGAAATCTTGAGGTGATTCACCAGAGCAATGTCCAGTTCGACAGCGAGCTGCCCGAGTTCAGGTACAGTATCACAAAATCACTTTACTGTTATTATATTGATATCGTACAGGGTTCCTACACCTTTTGGTCAAGACATTTAAGTGAGCTTTGATAAAGAATTATGTTTAATAATTCATGAAGAGGAATTTCTGGCTAATAAATTATTTTAGAGAAAAATATATAAATAAATAAATATATTAAATGAAGAAGAAAAGAAATGCTTATCCGTCTTACAATGTTTTAAACTTTTTAAAACACACTGGCAAAAATGAATTCACTAATACAGATTTTCTAATACATTTAAATAAAATGCATTTGATATATTATGATTATATAATTTATTTGTGCTGTCAAATGATTCATCGCCAGTAATTGCACTCAAAATAAAGTTTTCTCATAAAATACATGTGTGTACTGTGTATATTTATTATGGATATATAAATAAAATCATATGTGAAAAATATGTAATGTTTATATCTATATGTAATATAACATTTTTTAATGTAAAAACAATTTCACAATATATACTGTATGTGTGTGCTTATATATACATAAAAAATATACAGAGTACAAAAATATATATTATGTAAACTTTTACTTTGGATGCGTTTAATTGGGAATAATCGTTTGACAGCACTATTATTAACTATTATTAATAACTCGCAGAGAGCAGTTTTTAGCCAGTAAAGTATTTTGAGGGCTGAGCATAACTAGAAAAATGTATATTCATTGATTAATATTGTTTCAAATTGTTTGCCAGTCCTGATATTCGCAGTTTTAATATTCTGTAATAATTGTTACTTGATTTGATGATGATGTTTTTGGTCAGGACTCATGGAGGAGTTCATATTCACGATGATAAGCTGACGGTCACGTCTCCAGCGCTCATGTGGGTGAAGGTAAATCTTATCAGATCTCTCATAATCCACCACACCTGCAGAAAACAATTATAATAATAGAATAATAGAAATCTCATCAATACATATCATTATTAATTAAGCAGTCGTTGTGCTGTTAATTGGATTCATTAACGTGATCTCTTAACTGTCTGACCGCAGGCGCTGGACGTTCTTCTGGAGAAAATGAGAAGCACTGGGTTTGATTTCTCTCGAGTTAAAGCCATCTCAGGCAGTGGACAGGTGAGCATTTATTTATTTATGATTATTTATGTATTAACAGATGCTGTCTGAAATTAATTGTGCTTTGGGTTGGATTCATGTATTTTTGGAGCAGTATTTATACATGCACATACGCATATATACATGCAGATTCAGTTTGGCTCTGTTCATTAATTAATGCATGCTCGCCTTGATTTAATTGTTGTGTTTCAGCAACATGGCAGTGTGTTCTGGAGGAAGGGTGCGAGACGAACCCTGAATCATCTGAACCCTCAGAAACATCTGCACCATCAGTTACAGGTGACCACAACATCAGGACAAACACACACACTCTTCTGTCTGTCCTCACGCTGTTTACTGAGGGTCTAATGTCCAGCGTTCACGGTTAATACTCCACCTGATGTGTGACAGAACTGTCTGCAGAAAACACGTTTAAAATCATGCATGCACAAAACTGTTCTATAATTGTTTTAATATGATATATATACGACTGAAACGTGAATTTGAAATGTTGGCATGAATATAGCCACTGTTGCTGACATGGCATTAAATCATGAATAAATAAATATCATATGTGTTTTATAGCTGTATCACATGCGCACTATATGTCTGTGTTTATCTGTAAACTCACTGGAGTGTGTGTGCAGGAGTGCTTTGCGGTACAGGACAGTCCGGTCTGGATGGACTCGAGTACTCAGGGTCAGTGTCGGTGTCTGGAGCGGTCAGTAGGAGGTGCTCAACGCCTCGCAGACATCACCGGCTCTCGAGCGTACGAGGTGTGTTTAACCTGCTCTAAATCACCTAGAAATATATTAATACCTACAGTTAAGTTGTGTTTTAGTGTTGGGTGTGTTTGTTCCCCAGCGTTTCACTGGAAACCAGATCGCCAAGATTTATCAGTCGAAGCCGAATGAGTTCAGTGAGACGGAGGTGAATCTCAATCTTCATATGATTGACTGAAAAATGCAATGCTCTCCAGATCAACTTAAATCTGTTTAAAATTAGGTTTCAGTGGAAAATAATATTAACACAACCTATTAACACAACTATTTCATGGGGTCTTTAAGACCAGTTCAGCAATTAACATACGTATGTATTTAAATTGATATTAATTATAATATTTTATAATGTAACATAATACAATTTTTATAACCTTTAAATAAAATATACAAAAATAAAAAGGTTATTATAGTTAAAAAAAAAAAAATTTAGTTCCGACATGAAAAGAAATGAGTGTTTTTTTTTTCCCATCCCAAATTCTTATTTCAGAAATCAACAGTAATAAACCTTGCTTCTCTAACCCTTTTATGAGGTATTCAAGTCAGATTAAAATATAAATGCATATTTAAATTAATTTAAATGTATATTAAATTACTATGATATAATTAGTATAATAGAATATCATATAAATTAATTTAATATAACAATTAATTGATTAATCGCATCCAAAATAAGTTTTTGTTTACATAATATGTGTGTGTGCACTGTGTATATTTATTGTGTGTGTGTGTGTGTGTGTGTGTGTGTGTGTGTATATATATATATATATATA
>JAUCMU010000050.1:4477428-4488363 GCA_032275025.1 Enteromius treurensis | reverse complement strand
CCAGTTCCTGCAGGTAACACACATCTAGAAGAACAGATCAGAGTGGACTTGAGCAGATCCTGCTGTGACACCAGACTAACAGAGAAACACTTAATGAGTGTCTTATTATATAATCATCAGTCAGGCACTCATCTGGTCATCTTTTGAAGAAAGAGACAATGATTACCAATGGCTTTCAGCTCTGGAAGTCTCTTAGGAATAATTTCTCGGAGCTTGCTCTTCTGGAAGATACAGTATATTTATGTGTCAAAAATTGGTGTCCAGTCACACCTACAGTGCGGCATTGAGGCGCAGCATCACGTTTCTACTTTTTCAGGGAACAGGGTACAGATAAATAATCCAACACGTTCCCTTATCAAAAGCTACACTTGATTCTTCGTTCAATAATGCTAACAAGAATACCAACACCATGACACTGAAAGTGTCTGTATCCCCCAGGGTTTATTTATTGTGTCTGCACAAGCATTGAAGAGGTCTCAGCCATGACTCTGGGATGTTGATTAGAGGACACATGAGTCTGGAGTAGCATGGACTTCCAAACTATAAAATCTGACAATGAGTGCGGAGAGAACCAGCCTGCTGCAACACACACTTGCTGCAAGGGGTGCCAAAACCACTGAAGATGCAGCTCCCCTGGTTGAATGACTTCTAGCTCCTAGAGGTGAAGCTTGACCTCATAGCCTCAAAGGCTAAGGCTATAGCATCCCTTACACCAATGTTTGCCAGGTGGCAGCCACACCCTGGTTACAGCTCCCATGGTATATAAAAAGCCGCGTAGTCTTATGCCACTGGCTAGTGCGGTGGATGTAAATTTATATCACATACTGGACACAGTAAATTAAGTCTTTCATTTGAACAGCAGAGGGCAGAAGGCTTTGATAATGATTGGATGTATGATCGAAAATGATACTTTCGAGACATAATTAGAGTGAGGATGTACAATAGCTTTGACCAGCCCATAAGAGAAGTATTGGCTATTAGAAAAAAGTCTCTTTAGAGTCAGGTGCTGACTCTAATGGTACAAAAGGAGGGTCAACCAGACCCTAAAGCACAATAGCTGAGTCCCACAAAGGGACAGTCACTCTCATGGGCAGCCTCAACCGCTTTCCTCAACGAATGAAGCAGGCAACTAGAGGGTACTTTCCCACAGAAACCCCATCAATTAAACCAGGGATGGGGAAAGTTGATCCAGGAGGGCCACTCTTCTGTAGAGTTTAGCTCCAATCCTGAGGAAAAAAATACCTACCTGCATCCTGAAGACCTCAATTAGCTGGTTCAGGTGAGTTTGATTAGGGTTGGAGCTAATTTCTGAAGGGACACCGGCACTCCGGGATCAACGTTTCCCACCCCTGAAACCATGGCAAGCTAAAACGGTGGCCACATAGGTTTTGGGAGTACTAGGGCATGTGCCTGAGGAGAGTTTCTCCTGCAGAAACTCCAGCACTGAAACAATTTGGCAATGAATTGGGTCTGCATGATGCGTCATACACCCAATTTTTGAAAACACGCAATCTGAGGGCATAAGTTCTTCTGGTGGAGGGAGCCTTAGCTCTTGGAATAGTTTCTATTACATCTGTCCAAACCCAGAGGAGCTGGAGGAGATATAAAATGGGAGTAGTAAATGGGACATTGTGCTGTCTTCTGTGAGGCAAAGATGTCCACCTCTGCTATGTAAAATCTCTCCCAGATTTGAATGACTACTTTGGGGTGGAGTCTTCATTCCCCATGTGTCTCAACTGGTCTGGAAAACAAATCTGCTCCCATATTCATATGCCCCTGAGTGTAAATCACCCTGAGGAACAGGAACTTGTCCTGTGCCCAAAGCAAAATCTGCTGCATTAGCTTGTTCAAATGTAAGAGGATACCATAGTGTTGTCCATCTGCACTAGGATTTCAGTGCCTGAAATAGAGCCATAATTTTGAGGCAATTGATGTGCCATGCAAGAAGATGACGTCTCCAGATCCCTTTGGTTGGACGGCCACCTAGAGTGGTACCCAAAGTCAGAAACCGGTGTCTGAATCACATAGAAAGGGTACAGCAAGTAACCCTTATTTGCCTCTGAGTCACAACTGAATGTGAATGTGTTATCATCGTGGATGCAGCTGCCATGAGACCCAGAACATTGCATTGTGACTGAATCCCATACAGCACCTAAATACATTGTCCTCTGAGCAGGAGAGAGAATGTTTTTTGGCGCTGAGTTTACACCGGAGAGTTTCGCGATGAGCAAGATGACATCCCGATGTTGAAGTGCTAGCTCCTGAGACTGAGCCAATATCAACCAGTCGTCTATGAAAACAATGCAGATGCCCTGGAGTCATAGAGGATCCATACATCCATGTATTTTGTGTATGCATGGTGACAAGGCTAGTCCAAACTTCCTGTGTATATTTCTGTATGAAAATATGCGTCCTTCAGTATCAACAGATGTACTAGTTCCGGTTTCGCGGAAATGGAGACCATGCCATTGAAACACGGAGGACGATATTCAAACTGAATCCTATAGCCTCTCTCTACGGTCTTTTGAACGCATGGAGATATATTTGGCAGTAGCTTCCATGCTGCCAGTGTCTCTGAAAAGGGCACAAGCTTGGACACTTCGGGTAGATGGGTGGGATGTTAGATGTTCAGTGTCCTGAAAAGTGGGAGGAAGCAACCGAACATATAACATGAACAAGAAGACAGAAAACTATCATCAAGCTTGGAGTGTTTTGGGGTCTCTAGCTCCTGCGGCCAGTCTAGATGTAACCGTTCATCTGCCTGAGTTACCAAGTCGACTAACTCCTCAAACGCTGTGTGTTCTGAGGTGGCACTCTCCATCTCGGCAGAAGCAAGAGATGAAGTGTCTTCTTCCCCTTAGACAAAGTGTTGAGGCACATTTGAGAAAGGGACAGAAGGACCTCCTGATCTGGTGAGAGCGTGTGAGAATGGGGTGACCAGTTGGAGCAGGTTATTAGGTGATGTGTGGAGCTGATGAGTTTTGATTTCTGTTTTCTGTAGAGTTTCCAGTCTCTCTCAACCCTTCCTGAAACTACAGACGTAAACGGTGATCTCTTGAGTTCTCTCTTTTCTTTTGAAGATCTGAGAGAATCTGTTCAACAGCTGAGAGACAAACTGGAGGATTTCTGCAAAGAGGAGCTCAAGAAGATATCAGACAGAGGTAAAGTCCTGGAGATTGATCTGCTCTCAGAAACCACTCCATCATTTTCTTTCATGGAGAAGATGATGTTAGAACTGTCTTAGAAATGATGCAGGATCATGAAAATAGCTCTGTTCATGTCTGTTGATTTCCACAGTCACATTCACCAACATTGCTCTCAGGACCAGAAATGATTTCCTACGATGTAAGTGATGATTAGCATAGGATTTCTGCTCATCTGTATTGAGACAGTGATGATACACTGAATACGAGGAGCTACATGAAAAGTTCAAATAGATTCATAATTCCTGATTCTGATGTGGTTTATCTCCATCAGATTCTCATCAGCTCACTCTGGACCTAGACACAGTGAATATAAACCTCCGTCTATCTGAGAATGATGGAGTGATTACTAACACTCCCACAGATCAGCCGTATCCTGATCATTCAGACAGATTTGATGTGTGTCAGGTGTTGTGTAGAGAG
Organism: Enteromius treurensis; assembly: GCA_032275025.1. Taxonomy (NCBI): domain Eukaryota; kingdom Metazoa; phylum Chordata; class Actinopteri; order Cypriniformes; family Cyprinidae; genus Enteromius; species Enteromius treurensis. Next base: position 4,484,737 of record JAUCMU010000050.1, on the reverse strand, counting down.
AGTGTGTGTGGACGCTGTTACTGGGAGCTGGAGTGGAGTGGATATGTGTTAATATCAGTGTCATATAAGAGCATCAGCAGGAAGGGAGACGGTGATGAGTGTGTGTTTGGATATAATGATCAGTCCTGGAGTTTGTTCTGCTCTCCCTCCAGTTACTCATTCATACACAATAACATATGGACTTGTCTCTCTGTGAAGTCCATCATCAGTAGAATAGGAGTGTTTGTGGATCACGGAGCAGGAACTCTGTCCTTCTACAGCGTCTCCAGAAACACAATGAGTCTCATCCACACAGTCCAGACCACATTCACTCAGCCGCTCTATCCTGGGTTTTGGGTTGGTGCTGGATCATCAGTGAAACTGTGTTGATGAATCAGAATAGACTGATGAGAGATTCTACCCATAATGCTTTGAGCTGCATAATAAATCAGTAACAGTGAGATGTTATAGAGTCTCTTCTTTTCTCTTCATGACATTAATACTGCAGCTGAACTTCTGTCAGTGAAATAACATCAGAATAAATGTGTAAGAAATCCTCACATAGACAGTAAGATCGGTCCTGAGTGATGATCTGATCTTCTCTCAGTCTCCTAAAGAAACTCAAACATGTCTGTAATCAAACACAGCTGATTTCACTCACCTGCTCATCGTGTGTGTTTGAGGAGATTCTTCAGGCCCAGGAATGAGAATTACTGGGTTAGTGGTCAGAAAATACAGTTTGGTCAGCAGAGAAGCAATAGAAGTCTACAGCAAATCCCTAAGAATACTGTACATTCATTTATGTGTGTGAAAACATACAGCCAAGCAGTTAATCCTAATCCAAATAAAGATGAAAACATTCATTTTTTGGTTGTCATGATCTCATTAAGTTATAGTTTTCATCTGCTCAAGCAGAACATTAATGTCACCTTGTGCTTAAGCAAGCTATCTCTGGCTAAAACTAGCTAATATTAAAGTTACTGCGTCCATGCTAAAGTACAAATAGAAACAGTGGCCTGAATGTAGGTCAAAAACACATAAACAAAGGTCTTTAAGTTTGTCATGGAGCAGGAGCAAGATGGTCGAAACCGGACAACTCCCGGGACAGTGTGAACAGGCGATGGTCAAATACTAGGCAAACAAAGCATTACGGGCTAGACTGAATCATGGTCGGGAGGCAGGCAGAAGTCGGCAGCGGGGAATCAGAATAACAAACAACACAACTGTTACAGACAGGGAAAAACGCTTACAAAGACAGGACTAGCCACATTTAATGATCAGCGTGGAATGACTGGAGAACTGGAGTGTTTTCACACAGGACTAACGAGACAGAGGGGAGGAGAACATATCAGTAGCCATGGAGACACATGAGAAGGGGCGGAGAACATATTGGTTACCAAGACTACACATGAGGTGGGTGGAGACAGAGTTCACAGGTGACAGATCATACATGGAGCGGCTTCCAGATGCTCCAAACTTTGGTGCCGGCAGGACCAACCACCAGGGTGGGGCAGATGGCGGAGAAGTCCATCTGGATCCACCAGGCAGGGAGAGTGCTCTCCTGAGCCTATCTGACAGTTCTTGAACCCTCCAGGAGGGAGCAAATGATTATAGTACCCTCCGGGGCCGACCAGGCAATGATCCTGCTCTCCAGAGCCGTCCAAGGCGGAGCAGGCAGCGGAGAAGACCACCGGGGCGGAGCAGGCAGCAAAGACGCCCACCGGGACGGAGCAGGCGATGAAGACCTCCTCCTGGAAAGAGCAGGCGATGAAGAGCTCCTCCTGGACGGAGCAGGCGATGAAGACCTCTTTCTTGGCGGAGCAGACGGCGGAGAAGCCCACCGGGCATAGCAGGCAGCGAAGACCTCCTCCTGGGCAGAGCGGGAGGCAGAGAAGCCCACCAGGGCGGTGTGGGCAGCGGAGAAGACCTCCAGGGTGGATCAGGTGGCGGGAACGCCGACCTGGGTGAAACAGACCGTGAGGCCATCTTCTGGGGCGGAGCAGATGACAGCAGGGCCCCTCTGGAGTCTCCGGGTCACAAACGGGTTCCGGAGGTTCTGGCCATGCAGCCTCACAATCTTCGTAGAGCTCGGGTGCGTTCAGTAGTTGGAGATCGGGATCACTAACCGGGTCTGTCACAGACAGGTCTGGTGGATCCGGCCACCATGAGTCATGGGTCACAGGCTTTAGGTAACTCGGCGGACCGGGAGACCAGGACTGGCTGGGCTTGGCACAGCCCCTTGTACTGTGCTACGGGAGTGAAACCCGTTATCGACTGGCTAGATGTCATGAGGGCCTTCAACTGCTCGTCTGACTGAGTGACTGGGACCAACTGGACTATACACGGCTCCTCGTACCGTGCGAGGCATAAGACCCGCGAGGACCGGCAATTGCTCCTTGGATGGAGCAACCGGAACCGACTGAATGTCATGCGGCACCTCAGGCAATGACACGGGGTTCGGACCCATCAACTGCAGTTTTGGTACCGCGAAGACCAGCAACACGGTTTCTCATTCCGTGCTACGGGGCTAGGACCCGTCAAGTGCGGGCTGTGTACCACGAGGATTCGCAAATGCGCTACTGTCTGCATAACCGGGACCGTCAGGACCCTGCACGGCTCCTCCACTCTTGATATGGTGCTGATACCCATTACTGATTGGCTAGATACCACGAAGGCCTTTTGCAGCTTCTCTGGCTGCGTAACCGGGATGTACTGGACATGACACGACCCCTCGTATCGTGCTACAGGAATGGCACCCGATACATACTGGTTAGGAATTATGAGGGCCTTCTGCAGCTTCTCAGGCTGTATAACCATGGCCAACTGGAAACAAATCCAAACAAAGCAACAGACGAATAGTGAAGTGCGAAGTTGCAACTGCCTGAGAAGAGCTATCGGAAATACGTTTACAGACATATAATGTGAACAGTGTATTTTTTTGTATAAAATGTCAACGCATCACTTAAAATAACTTTTTTATGATAGAGCTAAATGCTTGCTATTATAGCTCATCTTCGGCGTTACTTCGTGAAAAATAAACCATGCAGATTTATAAATTGAATGTGATAGTCCACCTGAAAAAAATAAGACTTGTGTGACTTTCTTTCTTCTGCAAAACACAAAATAAAATGCATATTTTGAAGAGTATCTCTCTTTTTTGTGTGTCCGTACAATCAAGTGAATGGTTTCCAATGTTTTGTTTGGACCCCATTGACTTTCATTTTATGGACTTTTATTTCTTTATGACTTTTATTTCTGCAACACAAACATGATTTTGTGATTAACATGTTCTTCAAGAATTACATTTAATTATCCATTTTAGAAAGAAAATCGATATGACAGTTTAAAAGACCTCCTCCTGGGCGGAGCAGGCGGCGGAGAAGACCTCCAGGGTGGATCAGGGGCTGCTCTCGTCAGCCGGTGGAAGGCTTCTGTAGTGCATCTCGAACACACCTAGTGACTGCGCCCTCCGAGACCGGACTGAAAATGAATGCGCCCTCCCTGACCACACTGACTCTGACATCGCCCTTTGAAACCAGACAGACAATGAACGCGCCCTCAGTGACTGGACATGACACCACCCCTCGTATTGTGCTACGGGAATGGCACCCGATACAGACTGGTTAGGAATGGTGAGGGCCCTCTGCAACTTCTCAGGCTGTGTAACCGTGACCGACTGGGTAACACACGACTCCTCGTGTCGTGGTGCAGAGATGACGCCCTCTGCGAGCGGATACGGAAACCGCTGTGATGGCCGACAACTCCCCTGGCTGTAGCCCTGCGCCCAACTGGTCATCACTCAGCCCCTCTCGCTGGATGATGACATAAACGCCTTCTGAGGGCAAATTGAGGATCACAGAAATAGCAGACAGCTCTTCTAGCTGCAGCCCTGTACCCAGCAGAACATCACTCATCCCTTCTCCCGGGTCAAGCCCCATGTAAAAGCAATGTTTGAGTTCGTCCTCTGTAGCATGCGCGAGGTGGCTGTATGAGATAAACTCCTCAACATAATCCTCAATGTCGCGTCCCCGTTGGAATATCATATGCAACTGCTGCATGATGTCATCGCCGTAATCGATGTCCTCACAGGAATACTTGCTGGATTCTGTTTGGCTGATCATTCTGTCAAGGATCAGGAGCGAGACGGTTGAATCCATCCAAAGTATTTATTCAGTTCACAGCACGGAGTGAAACAGGCGATGGTCAGATACACGGCGAGCAGAGCAATACAGGACAGGCAGAATCGAAGTCAGGAGGCAGGCAGAAGTCAGCAGCGGGGAATCAGAATACAATAACAACAAACTGGAACGGACAGGGTAAACACTTACAAGGATGGGACCAGCCACATGCAATGATCAGCGGGGAATGACTGGAGAACCGGAGTATTTGTACACAGGACTAACGAGACAGAGGGGAGGAGAACATATCAGTTGGCATGGAGACACATGAGAAGGGTGGAGAACACATTGGTTACCAAAACAGCACATGATGTGGGTGGAGAGTACACAGGTGACAGATCATACATGGCATGGAAAAACACAGACACAGTACATGGGGGGCTGGAGTGCCATCCAATCTGGACTGGCACATCCAGCTGATCATAACACACATAATAAAGAAAGTCAGTGAGTAAATGATTCGAACAGTTGGATTGGATGAACTGTTCGTTAAAATGACATCAACCACTCATTTTAAGCTTAGCAAACATAACTAGCACCAAAACAAACAATGAATTATAATACTGAAAATCTTTCAGTTATAAACATATATAAAAAAAAAAGTAAATAAATAAATATTATGTCCACTGTTATAAAGAGTAAAAGATTTAACGTTTTTGGGCGAACTGTTCTTTTAAATGAAAGGGCGCCTATTTTTAAGATTAACAAAACATCTAGTGACAAAATAAAACAATGAATTACAATGCAAAATGGGGTTTTGATGAACATAATTCTTTAAAACTTCAATTTGTTGTCTAACATAATAAAGAAGTCAGTGAGGAAATGATTGGAACAGTTTTGGATGAACTGTTCGTTAAAATTACATCAACCACTCACTTAAAGCTTAGCAGACATAACTAGCACCAAAACAAACAATAAATTATAATATTGAAAATAATGTAGTTATAAACATATAATATACAAAAAAAATTAAGTAAGTAAATAAATATTATGTCCACTGTAATAACGAGTAAAAGATTTAATGTTTTGGGTTGAACTGTTCCTTTAAATGAAAGGCACCTATTTTTAAAACTAGCACCAGAATAAAACAATGAGCTTGAATAACAAAAATGATTTTTGTGATGAACACAGCACTTAATGTCTCACAAAAGTAAGCAAAACATTCCACTTAAAAGAATATGCTAATTTTAAGCTTAGCAAAAGCGACTAGCACCAGAACGAAACAAAACACAAGTCTGTGAGCATTAATAACAGCTCCTCCCCTGCACAAGTTGCACTCTCAGCGACCTTATGTCTCAGTTGTCAGCATTTTGTAACCGAATTAGTTTGTTCTCTGTTAGCGATGATAGCCTGGGTCTGAATAATGAGATTTAGCCTTAGGCTACGCTACCATCAAGCTTTGTAGCATTGTTAGTGTATCTTTCCCATCAGACAGCCCTTGCTGGATCCATCTTCTCTGCAGCAGTGGCAGCCATCCAAAGAAAACCAACCCACAAGAAGTGGTAAAAATTTGCAAAAGAGTCTTGCAATTAAAATAGCAGTCAGATACATGCCAACCTTTTGCCTTAAAATAGAGGGGAGAGGCAGGACGCAGGGAAAGTGGAAATTGCTCTCTGTAAATTGTGGCTGGTAGTTACAATTAGTCACAGTTCAAAAATTTAATTTTGTTTAAAAATTGGATTTTAAACGTGTTGAATGTGGTAAAAAATTGAGATCAAGACCCGCTGGAATTGCTATAATGGTGTTGACGGTGATGGAGCAGAGATGGTCTCGTAAACGCAGGGACTGAGACGCTCCTCCAGCCGGAGACAGTTTATTCTCCGCTCTGCTGTCCGATTGGGTGAGCGGCCAACTCGAGCTAATCTCCAGGCGGTCGGCTAACTCCTCGCTCACCTTTTACTGAGTCATGCTGTCATGTTACAGAAGCAGAATAACTCCAATTTCTCCTCAGAGCAAACTCTGTTGTTCTTTTCTTTTTTGAACGTTTACCAAAAGCTCTGTTTTGTTTTCTTAAGCTTTCATTCAGGAGTTTGGGGGCCCCCAGGGCCCAAGATAATTAATAATCATGAAGAGTGTTATTAATAACAAAATAATATAATTCACCCAATTTTTCCATAATTCATTTACCCTTAAGTTTTAAAGGTTTGAGTTTCTTTCTTTTGTTAAATGCCAAATTTTGAAAGATGTTGGTGTGAAAAGATGTGTTTTTTGAAAGGTGTGTGTGTGTGTGTCGTTGTTACGAACTTTGAGCTGTCGCGACTTCGACGAACAGCACAACAAGAGAACTTGGAGGCAGTGTAAATTCAAAAGGTGACTGTTTATTAAATAAAAACAAAGGAGACAAAGAATGCTGAACAATAAAAAAAAGTCTGTACGGACAACAACGAGGACATAGCTTTAACAACTGACAACTTAGCATTTCACAAGGCACGGTATTTATACAAACATAATCAGCCCCAACGCTTTGAAACAGCCCAATCAACGCTGCATCACCGAGCTCTGAATCCTCGGCAAGATGGTGGTATTTCCCCATGAAGTCCTCGAAGGACGGAGCGCTGTTGCCCAAAGCATTGTAACGAGCAGCGAACGCCATCTCCTTTGTGTGTTCAGTTGTTCTGTTATGTTCGCGACTTTGCTGAACAGCAAACAAGAGAACTTGGAGGCAGACTAAATTCAAAAGGTGATTGTTTATTAAACAGAAAAAAAAGAAAACAAAGAATGCTGAACAATAAAACAAAGTCTGTACGGAGAACAACGAGGACATAACTTTAACAACTGACAACTGGGCATTTCAGAAGACACAGTATTTATACAAACATAATCAGGAAATAATTAGAAACACCTGGGCAACACCTGGCCTTTCAATTGTTTTAATTCAGTGATAGGTTAGAGTTTTGTACATTTTTTGAACGAAAGATCAAAAGGATAAACAATGCAGATTTATTTTCACAGCCACCTCTGCTCAGATTTACCAAGGGTGCCAATATTAGTGGGGCGCACTGTATATATATATATATATATATATATATATATTAAGGCCGGACTCAATTAAAAAAAATTAATCTAATTAATTACAGGCTTTGTAATTAATTAATCGAAATTAATCGCATTTTAATCGCATATAAATATTTGACCTGAGAACAGTGAGAAGT
>JAUCMU010000050.1:4441894-4468229 GCA_032275025.1 Enteromius treurensis | reverse complement strand
ATACACAGAGAAAGAGAGAGAGAGAGAGATTGTGGGGGGGGGGGGGGGCTGTGAGAAATTGGGGATGGGTCACTTGAAGCAAGAACTGGGATTTAAAGCAACAGTACCTGTTTTTCGTGTGTGTTTACACTACAGCGATTGATTTTGGCACAAATCCTAATCGTGATTTATTTAGGCTAATACTATAAACATGATACATTTGGAGATAGTGATGCAGGTCAAATTTATGTTTTATAGCTGCTGTGACTTTAAGAGCCGCACGGATTGATCGCCAGGATTTTCATTCGTTCATTTATTATGTGACCAAAAAAAAAGGTTTACATGAATATCACTAAACACTTCGTTTTGACACATTTGTGCATGTTTGACCTTGAGCTAAAAAAAAAAAAAAGAATTCTAATTAGAATTGATTTTTTACCGAATTATGTGTTTTCTATGTTAACTTTCCTGGAGATTTATTTTAATGGTTTAATGAAATTGTATTAATTTCCTGATTTCAATAAAAGAAAAAAAATAATTAAAATGTTTATTTATTTAATTATTATTATTATTATAGATTTTTTAAAAATGTATTTATTTTTATTTATTTTGTCGTCTTATTAATAATCAGTTATTTGCTTGGCAGGCGTATAAACTGGAAGATAAATTCACGTAATGCATTTAAATTTAATGCTTTTTTTCCAAATATGAATGAAAAAGGAGATTTTCACAAATAATTTCACAAATAAACTTGTTCTCAGATCAGCCGTGACTGGGGTTTGATGTTGTTTGGATCTAAATGGAAGCAAATCCCAAACATTTTGAAATCAGATTTTTGAAGGTGAAAGGTTAACTGTGAGTTACCAGCATGCATTGCAGCGTGTATAAACCGTGTGATTACTGTGGTGGTATTAGTGATTGGCTGTTTTATCTGTTGCTTCACTGAACCTGTTGCGTTGGATTTTTAACATTTCCCTCAAATTCCTTGCATCATTTTTGCTGTGTAGAATAAGTTTAAACGAAGATGGTTCATTAGGCAGCGGCAGTAATTAATTAAAAGGCCAAGTGAAGAGTTTACTTGCACAAACGGATAACTCCGGTTATTTTGATTCGGTCAAAAAAAGAAAACATTAGCTAAGTAACACAATAAAATGTGTTTTTCCAAATATTGACTGGTTAATCAATGATCTATCGTAATATTATCAATGAGAAGATTTTCATTGGAAGGAAACCGTTCTGATCAGGAGTCAACTAATAAATCAGGTTGGACGTTGTGTTAGGATGTGAGATGTTATCCAAACACAGAGATGGCATGCTGGGATTTGCTCAAATTGCCCGTAATTGACTCTTCGGCCCTGGATGAGGAGAACGGTTGTATTTTCTTCCTGACTTGAAATCTGTTGCAGATGCTCGAAACGCCTGGTTCAGATCGGAGCTGTCTCGATGAGTAAAGATCAAAATGATCACGCTCGTATGTCGTTTTGGGCCATGTTTCAATCATGCAGGAGTTTACAACGTTTAAAAGCAAGGTTTTCGCTTCAGACACCTGTGCGGATCATCCTGTAACAACATTCAGAATAATGCAGGAGTATCTTTACCCTGTGGTTTAAATCTCTAGTGTTCATCTGGTGTTGAAGCGTCAGGGTTTTGGACTGATGGCATGCTTGACTTGGTTTGTCAGCAGCGTTTTAGTGTGTGTTTGAAATGATATTTGCTTTTGGCGGATGCAGTTCTTCGACAGCACTTGTGAACTTTGTTTTTCAAGCTCTTTAGTGAATGATCTATCTGCTTTGGGTTTTTTGGGCACTTTTTTTTAATTTTTTTTTTAAGTGCCCCTGTTATGCCATTTTAAGGGTTGCTAATATTGTTTTAAAACAGGTTCACGTGTATGTAAGGTCAAAAAACGCTTAGAAAAAGTAGATTTAATTTGACCACGTTTCTAAAGGATTCGTAATCGACTCAAACCCTGACTGACTGAAATATTTCGGTTTTATTAAGAGACTCTTTGGAATAAAGCAGAGCCATCTGTCTGTCTTTCATATGTTTGTGTAGGTGCATGGAGTTCATTTAATGACGATCAGCCTATATTTATGAGCTGGAGAGTTATTGAGTGGTCTTTTGTGCTTGCTGCTGGTGACTGTGATGAGTCTGCACGCTCGTGTTGCGTGGTTGTTCTCCGAGGGCCATTTTCAGGGTCTTTCGTTCGGATGATCCGAGTGTGGTATTTACTCGCGTGTAATTGCAAATGAAATGCTTGCTTGGCGAGTCTCGGCTAATTTCCTGTGTTTGTTATTGTTGCCGATTCTATTCTTTTCTTAAATGAGGCGAGCGTGTTTGAAGGGAGCAGAGAGAGATTGAGTCTCTGTTCCCGCCGTGCCGTTTGTTTACCTGCGCTGATAACTCTTATCTGGGCCGAGTCGCGCGGTCGGGATGCTGTCCGTAAACACTGATATTCTGCAGGCCTTATCTGTCGCCGTGCATCACACGCGGCGCTCGTGAGCACAGGGTTAGTTTAGCTCAGATACTTCATGAAATGACTGGGTTGTGTATGTTTACAGTGTTATAGTAATATCAAGTGCTGAGCTCAGGCAGTTGGAGCGCTGCGGTTTATGCATTGACTTTTGGGTGCCGGTGCATTGGTCAAATTTGCTAAGTATTGAATAAATAAACATGCAAACACCTTGAGCACATGTGTGCAAATTTGTGCATTTAAACTCTCTGCTGAATTTCATGCGGATCTATGTGTTTGCCATGCTGTGAGAAGTTCATGCGTTTTTTTTTTTTTGCATGGATTATTAAATAGAATTATGCTTTAAGAAAAACACCTGAGGAGAAAGTTCTGCCAGGGCAATCCGTAATATTTCTGAAGGATCGTGTGACACTGAAGACTGGAGAAATGATGCTGAACATCACAGAAATAAATTACACTTTAACACAGATTCACAGAAAAAAAGAGCTGTTATAAATGACAGTATTATTTCACATTTTTCCCTGTATTTTTTTTATCGAATACAAAAAGCGCCTTACAAACACCGAGCTGTAAAGTATCTGTTAAAAGTTATTGTATAATACTCCAGCAGTAGTTAAACTGAATTATGACCTGAAATCAACTCTATTGCACAGTGATGGATGGATTCGGCTCAGAAGAGAAGAAAATGAAGAGTGTAAATCGATTAAAAACTCGATCAGAAAGTTCGAAGTGTGTTCCAGCGTCGTTTTATTTATGGCGTTTAGTTTTTCCGTGGCAAGTGTTGAGTTTGAAGGTAATTTGAGGGTGTTATTGTGTCTGCGTCTGACCGTGTTTGTTGCAAAAGTTTATTTCTGGCCCCTAGAGAAAAGCCCAGAAATAGGGGGCCCGCCCGGGATGGGCTCCATTCAGCAGACGATTGATGGCTCATGCTCTGTTCTGCTGAGAATCAGCGAGCTCTTTGGGTGTTTTTTGTGTCCGTCTGCGTATTTGTGTCCCTCTCTGTCTGTGTTTGTGTCTGCGGGGCCGGGGCCCTACAGTGGCCCCCCTTGGCTTTTGTGTCGGTCGGTCTGTGCTCAGATGTGCTGTTTGTTGAGATCTGGCCTCACGCTGAGGTCACTGGGTAATGACACCATCTCCGTCTGCTGCTTCTTGAGCTAGAGTTTGTTGTCACTTAAAATATTTACATTTTGTTGTACCTAATGTATGCTCATAACAGCACTGATAAGGGATGCTACATGGTTAAAGGTGTGGTGTGCGAAGTGAATTTGATCATCTCTTCATGGTTTGTAGCAGCTTTCAATCAGAATATGATATTGTGAGCTCCCAGATGCGCATGTTTTTGGTGAAGACTGAGATAGTTGATTATTTTAAGTGTTTCGAAGCTGTTTTCAGCAGACGTCTCTTTCTCTGTGTGAGGAGTCATTATTGGGGTTTTTGAGATGGAGATGGGGCAGATGCTTGCTCGCCGCTCCAGATGGAGGAATGTGAGGATAATCCTGACTCCCAGGCTCCGCGCATGACCTCTCCGTCTCCATCTTGACGTCCAGCTGTCGCCAAACATCAGCGGCCCTCAGCTGTTCGCTCCTGCCTCGAGCGGCCCTGAAAGAGAGAGTAAAAATATCTCCCGCTGGAGGAGCGTGCGGAGCGCATACTGATGCTAGAGATCACAGGGATTCCTCATTTTCAAAATATAGCCTTTTTTATTACTAATTTTAGTTAATAATTTAATTAATAATTTCAAAACATTTTTTTTTAAACTAATTATTTTTTAACTTTTATTTTTAGCAGCACACAACAACACTGAAAAGTACACTACATTTGAAGGGAAGTGGTTGCAAACTAATTATTTGAGCTGCATTTTAAATGGTCAATAACATTTGTTTAAATGTAGCTACAATAAATAGTTTGTTACCCCTAACCTTAAAAATCTAGTAAATTCAACAAGTCTTTTTTTCATTGAAGGTTGCATATTTCAAACGCATTTGTTTCTGAACATTTGCAGAAACACATTTTTATGTTTTCATTTTTTTGTGTGAAAGAACAGCCCATAATTTGATTGTCATTTAGACTTTATTTTAGATTTATTTTTTTTAAACGATTAGGTTATTATTTATTTTATTATTATTATTATTAACAGTTATTAATAAAAAGGTTGTGCGTCTTTATTTTGCAATGTTTAAAACATTTACAGATCTTTATTTTAAAAAAAAGTTTTTTCAAACATCTTTTGTATTTACATATTTTCTGAACACATCTTTGTTTTCATTTTTATTGAAAGTACAGCACTTTTGTTTTAATGTTTTAAATTTTTTTATATATATAAATACACACATATATTTCTAAAAAAACATTTATTATATTTGTTGTGTATATGTCATAATATATAATATATGTATATATATATATATATATATATATATATATTTTAACTATTTACAATTAGTTTGTACTTTAAAAAAAAAAAATTATTTTAACTAACAATTTACAAAAAGGTTGTACATTTTATTCATTTTTTATTTAAAAAAAACAAAAAAAAATTAAAGAGAACAATTTACCAATGGAACTTTTTAAGTAACAATAACAAGATTGTAAATTATTATTATTTTTATTATTTTTTAAATTTTATTAACCATGTACATTTAAACATATTTTTGTTTTATTTTTAATAAGTTTACCAGGTTTTTATCCTTATTTTATGTTAATTATTGCATTGACCAACAGCGTTAATTAATACTTTTGCAGCATTCATCGATCTCTGTTAATGATATTAACGTCAAACTTTGTGTACGTATAATAATACACAACTGATGAAAAAGTGTAGTTGCAGAAGCTTGCTAGTTCTCCCAGTATCTGTTCTCTTACGGTTGACTTTACCGCAGGCGTCCGCTCGAGTCAAACGTGTTGTTTGTGTCTTTGGCTGGAGTCGAATCCCGAAACGTCGCTCGAGTCAACAGAATAATTAGTCTGGGCCGGTCATTGTTGCGCTGACTCTGTGTGAGAAAAGCCTGAGACGGTGTGTGACGTGGCTCTCGGGGTGAAGGAGGCCAGGCTTTTGTGATGTTAAACCCGGCGGTGACCACCTGCCGCGAGGAGCCCGTCAATGACGCCCACCAGTGCGTGGGAAACTCTTGCTCCAGGCCCCCAGAGACAAGCTGTCGTTTATTTATTTTAGCGTGACAAAATTCAATATTTTGGCTGAACTTGATGTCATTGTTAGTCTGAGGTCCGGAGGCTGCTGAAGACTGAAGAAGAATGAATGAATGAAAGTCAGGCTTAATGAGTTTAATTCATGCTCCTGCTCTTTTTGTGAAGGATTCATCAGCGTGCCAGTTTTAAAACAAATGTTGTGCTATACAATCGTACACGGAGTATTACCATTATTACCACAGTAATCCTTCTGATGATGTAAAATGTGTCTAACGCAGTGCTGTCAAACGATTAATCACATCCAAAATAAAAGCTTTCTTTACATAACATGCGTATATTTGGGTATATATACATACAAACACATGCATGTTTATATTTAAAAGAAATAGGTTATATTTACACATTTAAATACATTTATATTTAATAGGAAATATAAGAATATCAATATGTTTCGGAAAGTTCTGGATTGACAAATGTTTATATAAGTGCTGCCGAACGATTAATAAATCCAAAAGGAAAGTTGGAAAAAGGTGCATAATGTTTCACTGAATTAATATTAATCACATATCATTTAATTAATTTGCTTAAACAATTAAGAAACAGAACCGAGGCCTGAAAACAATCACAAAGAGCTCCAGAACTGTTGTAAAAATGCTGTCAAAAATATTGTAATAAATAAATGGATTTCTCGATCTTTGACTTCTGTTAACTGGATTTAATCGTCATGTGTTGTGAGCATCTTGTGTTTTAAGCGGTGTCCGTCCTCGAAGCGTCTCGAAGACACTGGGTTGAGTCTCAGTTTGTGGAGTTAAACTAGTTAAACTGAACGGGTCTGAACAGTCTAAAACAGCAAAACTCACTTTCAGACATGATTTACGGTCAATACTGTGTTTTCTTTCTTTCACCAGTGAAAACAGACCTGATAGCCTGAGCATGAGTAAAACCTCAGTTTTTCTTATGTTCCCTTAAAATTTCTCATTTTTACATTTAGTCATTTAATAGTCGCTTTTATCCAAAGTGAATTACAAATGAGAACAAAAGTAATCAAAACCAACAAAAGAGCAATAAAAGGTTAACTTAATTATTATTAATGAATATATTTAGTATGATAATTAATATATAATATAATATAATTAATGACTGCATTAATTAATAAATATAAATATATATGTATATATATTAATTTATAATTTCTTGTCCTACAGCAGAAAAAAAATCTACCAGGTTATTTACAAAAAATTAGTTAAAAAAAAAAATATATATATATATATATATAATTTATTTATTTATTTTTTGTAAATAACCAAAACAAGAAATTATAAATTTTTAATTAAGTATAGTTCTAAATTAAACCTGGATTAATGAAAATGTCTCCAGTGTGTTTATCTTAATGTGCATTTCTATTTCTCCTAGTAGTAGTATTAGTACTAGTCAATAATTTTACTAGTGCTGTCAAACAATTAATCGCGATTAATCACATTCAAGATAAGTGTTTGCAGAATATATCATATATATGCGTTGTTTGTTTTATTTTGTCCTAATGTCAGGGACTAAGCTCTGTTTAAACCGGAGCCTCGAGAGTGAAGTCTGCTATACCAGAAAAACACTCGTCTGAGTCTCAGTTAATCCTGCTGAAGTTCTCCGTCGGCTGATGTTTGGATTCATCTCCTCCGAACGCCCCAGATCATGTTTGTGTTTAAAGAGCAGGAATCTTCCTGGAAATCAGGCGGATCTCTCCGGGGCTGTTTTTATTGCGGTCTGGCCTGATTCTGATCATCATTGTTCCTCGCGGCTGAGGTTTGTGTTTCTCTCCAGCAGCTATAAATAGACTCAGAGCGTCACCGAAAGAGAAAGCCGTTTGGTGTCCAGATGGATGCTGGCCAGATGTTTTTGGCGTAAGAGATGGTTTTCCGAAGGTGTTGTCATCCATCATAACCTTCTCAAAGCCTCACTGCTCTTCATCAAATGAGACGGCTTTAAATGAAATAAGACCTCTACGTTCATGCATTTAGCGGACTCTTTTATCCAGAGCGACGTGCTAAAGAGGAACGAAACCAAATATTCAACAACAATATCAGACCTCTAGATTAGCACAGTGTCCAGTGGGTTAGAAATTTGACCCGAAATAAAAAGTTTTAGTTACAATGTTCTTCCAAATAAATAAAAACAAAACATACCCTGCGCTTATTGGGAAAATTAAAAACACACTTTTTAACATTTGTTTCCAACTTTGGTTTTATAACTTTTATTTAAATGCTTGTTTTTGTATTGATTAATTACATCTATATATATATATATATATACACATATTATTTATTTACATGTGTGTACCTTTTGTATATTTATTACATGATATATATAAAATTAATTTCACAAATATCTAAAATCATAAATGTTTATTTAATAAATATTTACATATGTAAAATTTAAGAATCTAAATGTATAAATGTTTATATACATGTAAACATTTTTTTTTATAAATTAAACTAAATATTAAATAATATAAATAAAAATATTAAATATTTATAATTTATTTGACAGCACTAATAATTAAAAAAATATTAATATTTTCAGCACATTTAAACACGTTTTGTTTCTTAGCAACAGTTTAAAACAAGGTTGTCATTTTTTTATTCACCTTTTTCCTAAATACATAAAATATAAGCTTATTTTTGTTTTTGATTTAGTTCTTTAGTAACAATTCACAACAAGTTGTTAAAAGGTCGCAAAACAGATGTTTTTAAACATTTAAGTAAGAATTTACAACAAGGTCGTGCACTTCTAAAACCGATTTAAAACCCATGTTAATATTTTAAACACTTAAAAAAAAGTCTTTTCCCCTATAAAATCGAACCAGTTTCTGAATAAAAACTGAATCTAAGTTTCCAATTCTTGAAATCTTGCTAAACTCAGGCTTGTTTCAAAAATTACCACGGACATTCATATGCATTGGTTTTTCTTCAAAGGCTTCTTTAGACTGCTGTATATAATAACCATAACACACAATTGCATGAATGCTTCAGTTGGATGCAGGAGTGATTATTAGCGTGTTCTGTGTCGTATGATCGTATTATCATGCAAAACACTGCCATGTTTATCGTGCCCAGGCTTTATGGTCATGCAAATGCTGTTTCGGGGTCACAAGGGTTTTGTGGTGCAAAGGAATCTCCGGAGTGTGTTTGGACTCTTAATTGAGAGAAGAAAGCTTCTTGGAAGATGGTGACGGTGAGAGATTCATATTGAGACGTGTGTGTTTTTGCTGTGAATAATGTTTGAATAATAATCTCCGTTCAAAGCAGGCCTCTTTCCTGAGGTTTTAATGCGATGTAAAGGATGAAAGGTTGCAGACCTTGATCTGACTCCATCGAAAACTTCCACTTTTCATCGTGACTCAGTTTAATGGCTCCTTTGTTTGGAAGCGAGACGCTGGGTAATGGATTGTGAATCAATGCAGACATCGTTTGTGCGTTTTCTTTACTGGGCTGTCTCTTATCTGTTTGTAGAGGGTTAGCAAATATTAGAATTTATCTCTAAAAGATTGTTCTAAAAAGAATCTAACGTTTTATTTCAAATACAATTGAGTTGAATATTGAGTCTTAGAAAATTCACTTTTAATTTTTAGCTTTTAATCAGCTTTATATTTCTTCATTTCATTTAATTTTAAACATTTATAATTTTTATATTATGAATTAAATAACTATATATTTCAAATATAATTGTGTATGATTATATGTTTTGTTTTTTGTTTTTTTTTATTTTATACTTATTAATTTTTATTTTCTGTATCCTATTTTTATGGTTACATGGATTTATTTTTTTTATATTAACTATTATTTTATTATTTTTCATGTATTTTTTTATTTTTCTATATACACTACACTATCAAACATATATATAAATAAACAAATTCTAATTAACTAGATGGTAACAATTCAGATTAATTCAGTTTTTGTTATATTTTATTATTTGTCTTATGTTTTAATTTTAGTTAAAAGTAAAATTATATTTATTTTTTCATTTTTTTATTCTATATAATTAGAATTATTTTTATATATATTTAATATTTTTTTGGATTGTAATGTAAAATAATAAAAACTTAATCTTTTTTATCTATCAAATGTTTACTTGTCTGTTTATATTTATTTTAGATTGACTTTATATCTTTCATATTCAAATGTTTGTTTTCTTTGTTATCAAGCGCATTATCAATCGATATGAAACATTGCACATGTTCTGGTGTCCCGATGAGAGATGTGTGTGTGTATATATATGTATGTATGTATGTATGTGTATGAAGTTTATATTGTATGAAGTTATAGGACCGCATCAACAAAACACTATCCAGAATCCAGAAGCTTTTACCAGAAGTCTTTTTGTTTTATGGAGCCGGCAGAAGAGAATAACTACTAAAACTGTAAAAGAATCACTCATTTGCCGCAGTCTCTTCTTGTGTGTGTGTGTGTGTGTGTGTGTGTGATGTATTATTATTTTCTTTGGTCTCTCTCGGCTCGGAGGGAAGGACTCATCTAGACTTGATTGCGTCTCGTGAGCAGCAGGTAAATGTCAGAGTCATAAAGCAGGCCTGAGTCGTCCTCCTTCCTCAAGAAACCTTGAGACAAGCTTCTGTTTCACGTCTCAGATCGAGATAGAGCCAGTGTATCCGGGCTTGAGTGGGTTAAATCAGAGACGCTGAGGTCAAAGTGAATCGCTGACAGACCAGAACAGAAAAAACAGGGGAAAGGCAGGCAATTCTAGTATTTTTGATGATGATTTCTTCATTTATTTGTACTGAACTCTATAATGGAGTGATTCTGTTCAGAATACACAGAGATGTTGGTGAGTTTATTCTCAGCTCTCGCCGGGGGTTGGATCGGTGCTGACGTGATCCTCCGTGAAGAAAGTTCTTTTCTGTTTGTAACCATGTTTTGGAACAGAGCCCACTTTATTTTTCTGCGTGCAGCTCAACTCTTGATCCAGTCACGAAGCTCCTGTTCACTTACTGAATATACCAGACGCTGTACGATCATTCCCACAGTTCTTTAGTGAAATGAAGAAATCAATCTTATTTGACGGCACCTGCTCAGATGATTTTAGAAGATTCACTTTCTGTGTCTGATTTTGTGTTTTATATCGACAAGAAGCACCAATATATTCTTGGCTTTATTTATCTTTTAAAGATCCTTTTATAAACCTTTCATTTAGAAATGACTAATAGGTTTTATGAATAATTATAAAGGAAAGGCATGAGCATCCAGTGAATTAAGTGGGATTAAATCTTTTTTGTTTGGTACAAATCAACCCAATATTTTCCGTTCAGGAGCATGCTTTACTCTACCGCTGGTAAATTTGACAAAGAAACTTTCTTGTACGAGAAATCTGAAAACTAAGAGCACTGTCTTTTGAACTGAACTGGAAGCAGACTGCTGGAGATCTATGGTCTAGTTATTAATTCAAGAGTTTATATAAACTCTGTGCTTTAGTTGTTCTGCTGAAGTGAAGGCCTGTAGGCGAGACGGGTTTATCAGGTTCATTCTGATTCGTCTCCTACACGTCTGGAGATGTTCATGTAATATTATGTATTGTCTAAACTGAGTGATTAACTGAAATTCTCATTGTGCTGAAATTATTACTCATCATCACGCCATAAAACACGTTCAAAGTACACAAAGTCAATGAGAGACTATAAAAAACATGCTTTTATATGTTGAGAAGTCTCACCGAGGCTACATTTATTTGATAAAAAAATATTGTAAAAATGTTAAATATTATTACTTTTTATGATAACTGCTTTCTGTGTGAATATATATTAAAGTGTGATTTATTTCTGTGATGTTCCGCTGTATTTTCACTGATCTTCAGAAATCATCCTAATATACTGATTAACTGCTCCACACACATTTATGATTATTAATAAAATTAAAAAAAACTTGCAATAATTGTGTTCTTCAGTGTTCTCAGATGAATAGGAAGTTCAAAACAGCCTTTGTTTCAATCCTTCGTTACATGATAAATCTCTTTCCTGTTGCTTTTGATCAACTGAAAGCATCCTTGATCAATAAAAGCATTCATGTTAAAAAAAATTGATATTGACCTCCAACTTTTTGAAGGTAAAAGTTTTTCAAATAAGTTTTTTTAAGTTACTTTTTATATTAAAATAAATGCCGTTTCTTTGTTAATTGTTATAAAATTTACTACAAATTTCTGAGTAAAAACACTTTAATGAATGATTTTCCGAATGGTCCTGGTTTATTGGGTTGCTTTTTAGTAGAAAATTATTTTTGCGAAAGTCAGTCATAAAGACAGAGTCTATTTCAGTGTGCTTACTGAGATGAACTCGGATCAATAACCTGTGCTTCTGTTCTCTTGTTTTCCTCTTCTACGCTCGGAGATCTCGTCAGGAATGTGGAGGTGGTTTTGCTCGTCGTAAATGTGGTCCAGACCGGCTGTCTCTTTACATGAGAGCCAGTGCACTGCCAAAGAAACGTCTGAACATTCTTGAATCAAGATGCATTTACTGGACAAGCAAAAGATATAAAGAATTGTTTTTGGAAATAATAATAATACCAATTTAATTATTTCTGCTTGTTTTAAGCAAAAACTAGCATAAATGTGATCTTCTTTCGGGAAGTGAAACATAAAATGAGTCTTGATTCAAGAATACTTCTTGGTTTCTTGATGGAAAATGATTTTTGTGTGTCTGCCCTCTCTTACAAACCTCATCAATTACACGCTAACGAGCAAACAATTACTGTCTGTGTGTAATTAAAAGAAGGAAAATGAGGGGCGGCGTGTACGCCTCGTTCCTGTAGGAGTGTGTTCAGGAAAGAAATAGATCGACAACTAATAATATCTCCATATTTCCAGGGATTAACGATAATTAGGCGACGTGTTGATGAGCTGGATACTCTTCATATTCCGTGTGCTGTTCACGCTGATAGAAATGAATCTTTTACCATATATCGAAATTGATTCTTACCTTTTAATGGGCATTTTAAAATGTTTTAAATGAGAGAAAAAAAAGTGAATAAAAGCGTAAAGTTGGTAGTTTGACATCTGGCCGTTACATTTACACAACACTAAATATATCTCATGTTTAACGACATCAGAAAAAGCTGGTTCTGAAGAGACGTTATCTTTATTAACAAACCGCATAGTTGAAGTTAAAGCACATTCTCGCCTAAAAAACTCTTTAAACCTGTATTCTGTGACACAGGACAGTATTATTTAGAGAATTATAGTGGATTTAAGCGTCCGCCGTGACACTAGATTCACAAAACTAAGTGTGACACACAGTGTGGAAGGGTGTTTCTGAAGCGATACAATGTATCAGATTTCCTTCCAGGGCTTTTTTGTCTGAGGAAAGGCGCTACTTCCACTTTGGCTGTTGCCTAGCAACCGCGATGCACAGATTGGCGGGAACATCTGTCGCGAATGCCGCTGCCAGATCGGTGCTGTATCGTAAACACTGGGATGTGCTGACCCTGAGCGCCGCTGAAGGACGCCTCGTCCTCGTCCAGATACGCGCTCTGATCCATCAGCTTAAGCGTTCCTTTCTGTCCTGAATATCTCCTGAACCTCCTCTGACGGAAACACAGCACCATCTTCTACTTCAAACATAGCCACGTTTGCTGCATAAATAGCTTGCGGTGTTTCTCATTTGCTTGAGTAAATGTAAATACAATGCAAATAATAAACCCTGCCGTGCCATGATTAAGTCAAATAAGTCGGTCCATAAATTGCAATATACATGCAAAATACTGTTATACACACACTTTTATTACATATTGTTACTTTTAATATTATTATTACATTATAATAACTCATTCCATAGTTTTGTGCTGTATCACAGTTTAAAACATATAATAAAATATAACATTTTAATATAACACGAGACTACATTGATACATTTTGTTTTATATATAAAATGCATCATTAAATATTATATATTATTAGTGTGTGTTTATAAAGTGAGTTACATTCATTTAGTGTTTTTATCATTGCTATTATTATTATTTTATTATTTTGTTTCAAATGTTTTTTATAATAGTTGTTGTCAATTTTTTCATTTATAATGGAATTTAAATAGAATATTTTAGGTTATGTTTAAGATAATACTTATAGATATAAAAATAATGGATATAAACATATTTTATTTATTGTTTTTAAAATATTAATAAATTATTCATAACTAAAAAATTCAGTGTCATGCATTTTTTCTTAAATATTTAATTAGATAGAATTTTTAATTTATAAATATAATTTATTGACCGACTTTACAAGATAAGTCTTAAATTAGACTTTGTTTTCTTTATTTAAAATTTGCATCGCGTTTGTATTTCTGTTTTTATCCAAATATAATAAATTATGTTATAAAGCTAAATTTTTTATTATTATTATTATCTTTGTTGCTGTTTTGTTGTCGTATTATTATTATAATATTAATGATGATTTCTTTGTTCAACTGTAATATTGTAATAAATGAAATGTCGGTATGGGCGGGTCGAAGGTCGCTCGGTGTTGTGATGAACTCATCCAGTCACTGTCGTCATCGCTGTGCTTCAGAGCTGTGTTTCACTGTGTTTGCAGAAACGCTGTGGCTCTGTTCCAGAACAGACTTATTTAATCTTACCGTTCACAAATCTTTGACAGGAAGTGCACATAGGCAGCTCTTTTCTCAAGTCTTCTGTTTTCACAGCTCATATATCTGTCAAACTCTCTAAATCTCATGAAACTGATTCTCATGGATCAAGGTCAAAGGTGAAGTTTGTGATGTCATCATGTTCAAACACTGAATTCATATTCTGCTCTTTGAAAGTTTGACTTTCAGTGTTTGTTTCAAAGCTTCAGTCTGTTTGTTTGAGTGACCCGGCCAATGGTGTGAGTGAGGGGCGGGGCTATCTGATCTACTGACCAATGAGATGACATTTAGATGATGCTGTGATGTAATGCAACAATTCATGAGGACAGTTCTTTTTCAGTTGTTACTTTTTTG
The DNA here is from genome assembly GCA_032275025.1 of Enteromius treurensis. Classification (NCBI taxonomy): domain Eukaryota; kingdom Metazoa; phylum Chordata; class Actinopteri; order Cypriniformes; family Cyprinidae; genus Enteromius; species Enteromius treurensis. The sequence goes on along the minus strand of JAUCMU010000050.1, from coordinate 4,453,641 downwards.
TTGCCGTTTTTGTTTTTACATGTCATTAATTGGAGATTTATTAAGAAATTAAATGTTTGCAATATGCAGTGTCATCCATTTTGTTAAATTGCTAACATTGCATATTGATCTTAATTGTTTAATGATGACGATGATGATGATTATTGTTGTTGTTATTTTATTTTAATGCATTTATAATAAAAAAAAACATTTGTACATTTTATATTGTCATTTTATTGTCACAAGGCTTTATCTCTGATGTAATTCTGAGTGTCTCTGGAGTTTGACTCTGTCTCTTCTTCTCAGGACCCAGTCATGGAGAGGTGGAGACACGCGAGTGTTTGTACTTCAACATTAACTGGGAGATCGAGAAGACGAACCGCAGCGGTGTGGAGCGCTGTGAGGGAGAGAAGGACAAGCGCTCGCACTGCTACGCCTCGTGGAGGAACAGCTCCGGCAGCATCGAGCTCGTCAAGAAGGGCTGCTGGCTTGATGACTTTAACTGCTATGACAGGTCAGTCACCCACGCTTCAGTAGTGCTGCTCACCTTAACTAACCCACGCTTCACTAGTGCTGGTCGCCTTTTCTAACCTGTGCTTCACTAGTGCTGCTCATCTTAACTAACCCACGCTTCAATAGTGCTGGTCGCCTTAACTAACCTAACCTGTGCTTTAATAGTGATGGTCACCTTAACTAACCCACGCTTCACTAGTGCTGGTCGCCTTAACTAACCTAACCTGTGCTTTAATAGTGCTGCTCACCTTAACTAACCCATGCTTCACTAGTGCTGGTCGCCTTAACTAACCTAACCTGTGCTTTAATAGTGCTGCTCACCTTAACTAACCCACGCTTCACTAGTGCTGGTCGCCTTAACTAACCTAACCTGTGCTTTAATAGTGCTGGTCACCTTAACTAACCCACGCTTCACTAGTGCTGGTCGCCTTATCTAACCTGTGCTTCACTAGTGCTGCTCATCTTAACTAAGCCACGCCTCACTAGTGCTGGTCACTTTAACTAACCCATGCTTCACTAGTGCTGCTCATCTTAGATAACCCATGCTTCACTAGTGCTGGTCGCCTTAACTAACCCGTGCTTCACTAGTGTGGCTCATCTTAACTAACCTGCCTTTCACTAGTGCTGGTCATTTGAACTAACCCATGACTTACTAGTGTTGGTCACCTTAACTAACCTGAGTCTCACTAGTGCTGCTCACGTTAACAAACCTTTGCTTCACTAGTGCTGGTTATCTTAACTAGCCTGTGCTTCGCTAGTGCTCACCTCAAGTAATCTGTGCTTTGCTAGTGCTAGTCATCTGAACCAACCTGCACTTCACTAGTACTGCTCATGTTAACAAACCTTTGGTTCACTAGTGCTCTTCACAACTAGGGCTTATCACAGCAAATTTAAACCACAAAAATGAATCACTTAAAATAAAATGAATATTAACTGAAATAAAAGAGACTGTATAGAGGTTTTACTAAATAAATAAATAGAACAAAAAAATAAAATAAAAATGAATAAGACAAGAACACTTTGCATTGCACTTTGCACTACTGTCTGTGGTTGTGTGAGCCGAGGTCTTGAGTCGTGTGGGACTGATGGAGGCCGCAGTTTGATATAGATGATATTAGATTTCTGGCCCATGATGCATTGCGGCGAAGCGCCTGCGTGTCACTGGGTTCAGACGATGCTTTGCAGCATCTTACATCATACAACATCTCTTTCTAAGAAAGAAACTGTAGGATGGTTGATGTTTGTGGAATGAATCTCGGGATGTTTTCTGCTCTCTGAGCATCTTCAGACTCATTATTTAATATCTGGCCTGAATTCATCGACTGTTGACCTACTTACAGCAAACCTGAGCGGAAACCGTCGATGAAGATTGATATGAGCCGAAGGTGCATTGACATCCATTGAGTTGATTACATTTAAACCAGACTAGTTATTGTTTCAAATGTGTAAAATAATCTTGTTGTTTTCCACAACATTTCAATAAATCGGTGCATTTTTTAAATTATTTTATTTCTTTTTATTACTTGCTTTTCATAATTTTAGATACTTTTTTAAATAATTTCTTATTTTATTATATTTATTTTTAAACTTTTTATTAAATTTTTGTCTTGCTTCTCATTAATATTTTAGATATTTTACTTGTTAAGCTTTTTGATAAATGTTTTTCTGCTTTTCAGTAATTTATATATTCTCCTTTACATTTTTTTTAATTGTATTTTTGCTTTTCAGTAATTGTATGCATTCCAGGCTCTTTACTTATTCATTTGTTTTAGATATTTCAGAGCTAATTCAAGGTACATTCATGTATAAGATTAATTAAAGAACAGATGCTTTAGAAATAAAATTATTAAAAAAAAGAAAAATAAAACAAAAAAGATTAAAAAAAAAAATATATATATATATATATATACACCAAGTAGATGCAGAGATATAGAGATATATTGTAACTACCTGTCAAAAGTTTTTTAAATTAAACAAAATGAGAAATTATACAGACTAATACGTTTTTAAATGGTGTAGTTTGTTACTAAAGCGTTTCATTTATTTTTTCTTCATCCAAAAATCCTGACAAAAGTACTGAACTGTTTTAAATGTCAGTAATAATAATAATAACAAGAATTGTTTGTTGAGCAGTAAATCGGTATATTATTATGATTTCTGAAGATCATGTGACACTGAAGACTGTAGTAATGATGCTGAAAATACAGCTGAACATCACAGAAATTAATTATAATTAAATATTTAAATAGAAAGCAGTTATTTTAAATAGTAAAATAATTCACAATATTTTGGATCAAATAAATGGAGGCTTGGTGAGAAGAAGAGGAAAAAAAACAAATATCTTACTGTTCAAAAACCTTTGACTAGTAGTGTGTATATGTATTTTCTGCTGCTGTAGATGAATCGTGAGAGACTGAGTGATCAGCACAATCTGCTCTCGCTGCTTCTCTCTCGTTCAGAACAACACAAAGAGCTCCTGCTCCACACGGACCAGGCTTTTATTTGGTTTCCACTGAGCTGAGGTTTTGTTTTCCATGTTGCAGTTTTTCACCTTTTCTGACCCTGGTTAATTAAACGTGTTGTTTTCGTGGCGTACAGTAAACGAGCGGTTAACCTCTGTTTAACTAGTGTACTTCACCTCCTCCGGCTGCTGGATTCAAGAAGAAATGACCACTTTTACCGCAAACTCACAAGAAAAACAAATGTCTTCTGCAGAAAGAAACGTTTTTGGACCTGTTAGGATTATTTTCTTGACTATCAGAGACGTTGTGGTTTTCAGTTTGCTTTATTATTTTTGTTTTTGTGTTTCATAAACTCAAACTGAATTAATACGTTTTCAGGAGCCATCATTATTTCAATAATATATTGATTTATTGTTTTCCGGTCAGCTGAGTAATTGAGGTGTGTGTGTGTGTGCGGTTCTCACAGACAGGAGTGTGTGGCCACCGAGGAAAACCCGCAGGTCTTCTTCTGCTGCTGCGAAGGCAACTTCTGCAACGAGCGCTTCACACACCTGCCGGACGTCAGCGGCCCAGGTGAGACCTCGTCAAAACATCATAAACATCCTCGGGCCTTCCATTTAATATTACAGTCGCCAAAACACTCATGCTGTGTTTAAAAGACAACAGTGACAGCAAAATTGTTTTTGTTTTAATTTCCTTATTTTTAAGTATTTATTTATTTGTTTATACATTTACTTTTAAAATGTTGTTTTGTTTTTGTAATGGCTATATTTTTGAACAGTTGTGTTTTAACAAACTAAACTCCATTTAATTCTATTTGTATTTTAATTGTTCTTAGGTTAATTTATTTGAATTTATTATGGATTTGATTTTTAAATAACTTATTTTAATAAATTAATAATTAATTAATTAATTAATTAATTAATTGTTTATTTTGCTTTTATTTTTTATTTTTGTTTTCGTTTGTATGCATTTATTTTTATATTAATTAATTTTTGTCTTGTTATAGTTACTTTATTTCTTTTATAAATATATTAAGTATTTTTTGCATATTTTTAGGGAATTTATTAACATGTATTTATTTTTAAGTAAATGAATCTTTCATATATAATATTGATATATTTAGTATTTTAAAATGTATTGTTTATTTTTAAACATTATATTATTTTAATACATTAAAATATTTTTTTGTCTTTTGTCAGCGTTTTTAGTTTTTTTTGTTTTAGTTTAAATATGTAAAAAAAATATTATTTGAATTTTCTTTCTTTTTTTATTTTAATTTTTTTTTTTGTATTTGTTTTTTATGTAATTTAACCTTTTATATATAATTGTAATATTTTAATTTTACATACATTTTTTTTCTGTTGGTATTTGTTATATATATTTTAAGCAATTTGTTGTATTTGTTTTTACGTATAGTCATTAATTGTTATCATGTTGAAGTATGTATTGTTTGTATTAGTAGCTGTATCAGAAGGCTGTTGTTGTTTGTGTGTCAGTGATCGAGCCTCCTCCGCCGGCTCCGCTGCTGCTGAACATGCTGGTTTGCTCTCTGCTGCCCATCACCATGCTCTCGATGGCTCTGCTGCTGGCCTTCTGGATGTACAGGCACCGCAAGCCTCCGTATGGACACGTGGACATCAACGAGGTCAGTCTGTCTCTCAGGAGTCTCAGCGGTGTGTTGTTCTGCGGCTCCATCTAGTGGTGCTTTTAAACAGGGTTTTGTGCTGTATTTCAGGATCCGGGTCCGTCTCCTCCTTCACCGCTCGTGGGTCTGAAGCCTCTTCAGCTGCTGGAGGTCAAAGCTCGAGGACGTTTCGGTTGCGTCTGGAAAGCGCAGATGATGAATGAATATGTAGCCGTGAAGATCTTCCCCATTCAGGTACGTTTTCCTTTGTTTAAGAGCTGTAGACGATACAGACAGGGTTCAGTCAGTGTGTGTGTGTTAGAGAATTGTCTATGAAGCTCTGTGTGTGTGTGTGTGTGTTGACAGGACAAGCAGTCGTGGCAGAACGAGTGGGACATTTTCTCCACGCCGGGCATGAAGCACGAAAACCTGCTGAGATACATCGCTGCCGAGAAACGAGGAAGCAACCTGGAGACAGAGTTCTGGCTCATCACAGAGTTTCATGAGCGGGTGAGGGGTCAGAGGTCAACAGACTTTAGAAAAACATATATAAGAGACAAAGATTTAACTTTGTAATATAAAATAACACCGTTTATAATAGTCATAGATAACACTGAGGATTTCATGGGGACTCATTTTACATACATTGGTCTCACTGTATTATTTTATACTCTCATTTTTCCTATCGGAGTATTCAGTGTTGGTAATCTGTTGAATGTTTCTGAATGTCAGGGTTCGCTGACGGACTATCTGAAGGGGAACGTGCTGAGCTGGATGGATCTGTGTCACATCGCGGAGACGATGGCCTGTGGTCTGGCGTATCTTCATGAGGACGTGCCGCGCTGTAAAGGAGAAGGTCCTAAACCGGCCATCGCACACAGGTCAGCTAGCATCCCACCTTCTGCCATCACGTTTAGCTGATTGTTTCGTGCTCCGTGTGAAGGCACTTCTCGACCGGCCTTACTTTTTCAAATCAGTGTGAAACGGCCTTAAAGGGTTAGTTCACCCAAAACGGAAAATTAGGCGGTGATGTATTCACTCTCAAAGCATCCTAGGTGTATATGACTTCCTTCTTAGATTGAGTCCTATTTCACTGCAAAGATTTTCTCTGTGGAGTTAAGTCAGTCTCTGTCGTTTGTTACTGATGGTGTTCCACAGGGCTCAGTCTTGGGCCCGATTTAGTTTGCTTTATATATACCTTATTTCAGACAAATCCAATCAGAGATACAGTATATTGAATATTTATGCGAGTATAATTAATATTAATAGAACTCTGAATGGATTGGGCGAACTAACTCTTTAACATAAACCTTATTGTAAAGTGTTACTAAAATGTTCCTACCATTGCTTACATCTCTACTACCAACACGTGACTCTGCAGAGACTTCAAGAGCAAGAACGTGATGCTGAAGGCGGATCTGTCGGCAGTGCTGGGGGACTTTGGGCTGGCGGTGCGCTTCGAGCCGGGGAAGCCTCCGGGAGACACTCACGGTCAGGTCGGGACTCGGCGTTACATGGCTCCGGAGGTGCTGGAGGGGGCCATTAACTTCCAGCGAGACGCCTTCCTGAGGATAGACATGTACGCCGTGGGGCTGGTGCTCTGGGAGTTGGTATCGCGCTGCAAAGCGGCGGACGGTGAGAGCCAGACGCTTTTCTGTTTCCTGGGTTACACATCATTTTAAAGTGTCCTCGTTACCGTGTAATCATGCATTTTAATACTGAGCAATATTAATTAACTACTTGTGTTTGCTATATGGTTACGGTTTGACTTAAGATTTCCGTTTTTCTGTCAGACTCAAAAGTCTGGGAGGGTAAAAGTTTATTAAAATAATAATTTATTTTGTAATTAGTTCATTTATTTAAATTTTTCCAAGCTTAGATGTACATTTTTGGATAGTTATTTGGATTTTTTTTATATATTTGACTTAAACTTAAAAGTTGAAGTTAATTTTTTTATATTTTGAAAATATAAAAAAATTATTTAAAATATTTGGAAATTTCATAGCAGCATTATTTTAGTATCATTAACATACTATTTTATTAATATTTTAAATTCAACTGCCATTTTTTTCTGTTAAACTTCAAGTAATTTTGTATGTGTAAAAATGACAACGAAATGTTAAATATGTCTGTGTGTGTATAATTTTTATTTTAGTTAAAATTTTCATTTATTAATAATGTTATTATAATTTATAATATAACGTATTTATAATATTAATGTATTATTTCAGTTTTCCTTTTGTTATTTTTATTAGCATTTCACTCATTTTGTTTACCTTTTTTTTTTTTTTTTTTACAGAATAATGTTATATAAATGTTATAATTCTGACCAAGCTCTGCACATACTGCTGTTTCAGCTGCTTATGTTGTTCACATGCTGTGTTCCCTCAGGTCCTGTAGATGAGTATATGCTGCCGTTTGAGGAGGAGATCGGCCAGCATCCGTCTCTGGAGGATCTTCAGGATGTGGTGGTTCATAAGAAGATGCGGCCGGTGTTCAAGGACTGCTGGCTCAAGCATTCAGTGAGTGACACGCTTCCAAACCCATAATACACTGGGACTCTGCCTGTTTGCGTACAATAGCGAAACTCTTTGGTTATTTTTGAGCGTAATGCTAACGGTCTAATGCGATTCAATGATCTATGCTATCGCCAGACCCGGAGAATGGCTGAATGGATTCAAAACCAGTAAAACTCAACTCTTTAACTCTAGGGGAGCTGGGAAAATAGTGTGTTCCTTTAAAAAAACACTAATTTCAGTGATTCAGAGTTGGCCATAACTTCATTCATGGTGCACTTTCAGATCGCAGGACTGTTACACACGCAAAGCTGGTTTTCATCTGCGCACTAGAAAACTAGCGTGCTTTTCGTGGTGTTTGTTTTTTTGTGGTTTTCAGTCGTGTGCATTGAGTGGTGTCTTCTGTGTCTGGTGTCTTCAGGGGCTGGCGCAGCTGTGCGAGACGATCGAGGAGTGCTGGGATCACGACGCGGAGGCGCGGTTATCGGCCGGATGCGTGGAGGAGCGAATCTCTCAGATCCGTCGGCTGATCAGCGCCACTACCTCAGACTGCCTGCTTTCCATGGTCACGTCCCTCACCAACGTGGACCTGCCGCCCAAAGAGTCCAGCATCTGACCTTCGTCTTTCCAAACTCAGAGAATCTCAAACCACATCCAAGCAGCTGCTATTTTATCCTAACCTTTTTTTTTTATTATTATTATTATTGTTATTATTATTGTTGTTGTTTTTCTGATCGGATCACAGTAACTACCAGCACACTTCTCTACTGTATTTTTATCATCGGAAGATTTTTAAAACATGCATTCAGGAGCCGACAAATGAATGCTGACCGGTGCAGGTACCTCGATTTTTATTTTATTTTGCCCGTTCCGTTGGTTTTTCTCGCTCATCTTCTGTTTTTTTCCGTTGGGATTGCCTGCGACGAGCAACCAGTGAAATCATCTGAAGATATAACAGTGCTGCAAAACCCGCGAGGATCATTATGACTGTTACACACACAACCCGAGCTCCTCGCCGGGATTTCACTTTCGTATTTCTCTCTTATTTTTCTCTCTCTCTCGACGGTGTGCTATTTGAAAATTACGGAAAACGTGTCTTTTACGGAACTAACGGGTGTTGAGGAACACGGAAAAGACATCTGGACTAATTCTTTCTTTCTTTCTTTGGTTTGGGTTTTATTTCGCAGTGACTGTGAACGGGTTGGTTGGCTTTTATGGAGTGGATCTGGCTGGAAACTCTTGCATGTGGAAATATGGGAGGTTTGGTACGGAAATCTTTCTCAGGTATCCAGTGTCAAGGGGTCCATGACTGCCTTTCCCACGTCATTATAGGACAGAGAGAAATATAACGGTGCCCTGATGAATTTAACATTAAAACATGCAAGACCGTGTGTGTGTGTGAGTGTGTGTGTGTGAGTGTGTTTGGTGCAGAGAGTTTGTTGAAAATAGAAAAAACAGACCCTAAAAAGTGTGGCCCGAGCGGCCTTTGAACGTAAGTGTTGGTTTTTCCTGTCTAGTTTCTCTTGTAATAATGCAACGTGTGTTTTGGGCCCAGGTTGAAATTCTGGGTCAAAACGCCTCCAAATCAAAGGAAAGAAATAAGAAATTATATTTGTCAAGACTTTTTAGGAGCATTGAATTTTTTTTTCAATTGTGGCATTATTATTAAGCACATTTTCCTTCAAATTATTATGACCATAATGCAATTAGTAATTTCTGGTAATTATTTCTGTTTAATTTCTTCCTGCAATACTTTATTTTATGCTGGGTTTACCCAAAATTCTAATGCTCATAATACATCCTGATGTTTTGTTTTATTTTATCATTTAATTTTTATTATTATTATTATTATTTTTATTTTTTTGGTAATTCACATTTTTCTTGATGTTGACTACATGAATTCGTATATAATCATTTATCCTGATTTTAAGTTTTTTTTTAAAAATCAACAATTATTACATTTTAAACCATTTTACCCCAAATTCTCATGACTGTAATGCACCGAGATCCACATAAACTATATATATTTATATTATTTCTAATTATTCTCGATGTTGATTCTAATTAGATGAATCAGTTTAGTAATGTAAAAATTAATGCTGTTTTTAATTAAAAGTGCAGACAGTGCAACTCATTTTTAAATGATATAAAAACATGTTTGCATGTCAAATAACTTTACTTATTTTATTACATTTATATATCTCATTGTTCTCAGTGCTAATTATAATTATCACTGTTAAATAATATTGCAATATATAAATCTATAGTTTTCAAGATAATTTTGGGGGAAAATGTGCTTATTTGTTGTGAAAATTTTAAACAATGCAAAATATCTAAATATAGACAAAAGCAAGATACAATTTCTTATTTTTTATTTTTATTTTTATTTTCTTTGACTTTAAGCTAAAATACGGCCCTGCTTGATGCGATTCACCCAGGCCAGGAAGTGTTTGGTTTTTTGGTCGGGTCCCTTCATGTATTACCTCTTTCTAACAGGGACCAAATCTGAGATCTGACCTCCAACGATATTAGGACTTCAATTTGGGGCTAAAAGTGACAGTATGTCAAAGTTCACTTCGACCGGGTGACCTTTGACTCATTAGCAACACAAGAACCATATTTATTTTGTCTTAAAAGTGGCTAGGAATCCACATTATTCCCATATGCCATAATTCAAGAGTGAGTTTCCACAGTGCTGCTGCTGTCCGGATGAAACGTCTTGATATTTTCTGTATCTTCTCAGTAAAGTTCATTCTCAGATGCAACCGCGTGTCATTCACAAGGCTTCCGAGACGAACGAGCGCAACTCTAAACAATAAAATTAGTTGTGAAAGGAAAAAAAAAAAAAGAAAAAAAGTTAAAGATATTGTTCATGAACCACAGACCACCTCAGACCAGAAATACCTCAGATTTTCTACGTGTTTGACTTCTGTTATATATTTTGTTAGTTGCGTTGACTTGTAGTAAGTATATTTTGATGTAAGTTGGCTTTTATGATTAGGAAAGATGTTTTTGGAGAATTAAAAAGATAAAAAAAAAAAAAAAAAAGAAGTGCTACTAAGTTCTTTTTTATAAACGAGAGAAACCCATGATGTAAATAGCTGTAAACAGTTGTAGAATCATGCCGATCAGTGAAAACAGGGCATTATTCTTCTTCTTCTTCCTGTCTCTGACTTCACGGGACATTGAACCTTAAACTTTTGGCGCTTATTCCAAAACTTTGATTGTATTTCCCCATTTTAACTTGCACAATTTTTTACCTACCCCTTATACGACGTTACAAGGGACAAAATTGAACCTATCGTTCAAAGAAAACTTAAAGGACTTCACCAGAAAATTACATTTATGTAAAGTTATTAAAACCTTTATTTTGAAGGCCTAAAAGTTGATTGTAGCCATCGTCTTCCACAGTATATATTTCTCATTCATACTATTAAAGGCAATGGCTATCTTCTGATGACCGAAATCTTTTTTGTTTTTTTTCAGGTGAACTGTCCCTTTAAGAATTGACTGTGAACCCAACGCGAACCAAATGACCTCAGCCAAATTTTACCCGCAATTTCACAAAGATTTTCAGGGCCAACTGAAGGTTCGGTGTCCCGAACGTTTGTGCCATTTCTCTGCTCTCTGTACCCATGATGCACTGCAGCGGTCGCTTCGACTTCCTCTCAAACCCAGCTCAGAGCTTTAAGTTATCCATAATGGTGCCATATATCACGAGTTTAAATGACGATCCGTCTTTGACAAGGTTTTTTTTTTGTTTGTTTTAATATATAATTAATCCCCCCCACCCCCACCCCCGTTTCCGGTTGCGATGGCTGTAGCGTTAGAAACGTTGCGATGCTCAATCCTGGCACGATGAAATCCCAAAGTGCCAAAAAGTAGCGCGTTTCCCGCCGATCGCTCGGCCAATCACGGGTCTGCTTCGGTCTCTGCATCTCGATACTTTCAGGAAACTGCGTTCTCTTCAGGTTAACCGGGAAAGTTCGGATTGGCTGCGCAATCGGAGAGTTTCCGACCAGCTCAGACGATGTAGCAAGCAATATCTCCAGCAATAGTCTGTAGACCGACCTTCGGGCATTGAGATCCACATCGCGCTCTGATGAACTGACCTCGTTTCGTTCGAAATAACGTACGATATGTAGCCAAATTCCTTCTGCCAGAGGAAAACCAAAGGCTTTGATTGCGTTTAACATTAGCTGATTGTATTTACAAGTGTCTTTATCGTCTAGAAAGTGAGGTGTTAGTGTTGCCGAGCCGTATTGGAGGAGTTTTTGGATTTGGTTTATGTTATGCATCACGTTCGACTGTATTCAGAGCGTGAGAGATGTGATTTATGCAATACACTCTTCATACATGCTTCATTATGCACTCAAAACAGCCCGGTGTTTGTCCGCCGTCGTGCCAATTACACCTGATTCACAGCCTTCGAACACTTCTTCAGAAACATATTTCACCCCAGAACCAAAAGAAAACACGTGTATATATATATATATATTTTGCATATTTTTCAAAGTAGCTAATTCTATCTCTGCCTATATATGTGAAGAGTTTATTTGCGAAAACAGATCCGTTTTTAACAATTCTCAGAAATTAAATTAAAATTAAATAAAACTATTTTGATTAGAATAAAACTAAACTTTTATCATG
>JAUCMU010000050.1:4401240-4435401 GCA_032275025.1 Enteromius treurensis | reverse complement strand
ATAAAAAACTTATAAAATATTATGTATATTATACAAACATGTATATTAAATAAATAAAATATAAATTTAAAAATTAAATATAATTTAATATAATACATATATATATATATAAAATTAATTAAATGCAAACATTTTAACGATAACTTGCTCAATTATGTTTGTTTGATGTCTGTTTGTTTTTGTCTATTATGATTTTGAAAACAAATTAAAAGCATTTTAATCACATTGCAAAAAAAAAAGCTAATAATTGTAATGTGAACACGCGTGTGTGTATTTAATTTTAATTGTAATTTCAGACAATGTTGATACATTTCAGAAAATATACTTAATACAGTAATCATTAATGTTTAATCATGTATTTTTTAAAAATATACAATAAAATGTATAGTGCTAAATAATTAATACTAATATTTAATAATTACAAAATTTGTGAAGAACAAAAAAGCTATGAATTTAAAACAATATAACATTAAATGAATATGTAAATATTACTAGAGAGAGTGTGTGTGTGTGTGTGTCGTGTTTCTGCCGCTGGGCGGTGCTGTGATGAAAGCCCGCACTCGCGCCGCTCTTCTTCTTCACTCATACACAAACCCTCTCTGACTCCACGTGTGTGTGTTTGTTTGTGTGTGTTTGTTCCTCTGAGGGCATTGTTTTAATTATTTACAGTCATTAAGGCTAATATTTGCTGATGGCGTCTCATGTGATATCAGTGAGATTCGTCAGCGGCTTTGTGTTCGGCGTCACTTCCGGCGTCGCGGCGCTCAAACTGTATTTGTATGAAGAGCAGAAAACAGACAAGGGTAAAACTACACAAATACAGTACCTTACTGAGTAATAAACAGACACGACGCGAAAATATAATGATTAACAGCTTTGGAGTTCATGTAACGTTACATCCATATGAGGGCAGACCGGGGCAAGTTGTCACATTTGTTTTAAGTTTGTTCTCTTTTGATGAAACATTTCTACACGTTACTGTATCGCGTTAGCTGTCAGAATAAAAGTGACGTACATTTAAGTGCTTTTTTAATTGCATATTCATTATTGATGCATATTGCAAAAGATAAATAAAATTGCAAAATAAAGCATTAATAAGGCACTTAATGTTTAATTGAAAAAGTATTAAAAATGAAACGCATTAGGAAATATGAAATGAAATACACAAATATCATATATTTATACTATTAGTGTTGCTGTTTTGTGTAAATATTATACATTATTTCGATTTTTCTTTTTATAACTTGATTAAGTTGCTTTATTTTGCGATTGAATAGACTTAAATATATAGTGCAATTATTATCACGTTTTTTTCAAAAGCTGTATTTATAATATTTATAAAGTCATTTATGATGTGTAAAATATTTGGTTCACCTTGTCTTATGCTTATAGTATTGTAGTAATAATGCAATTAAATATAATTTAAATGTTATTTACGCTTCAAAATGCCATTCTGTAAAAAAAACAAAAACAAATGTACTCATGCAACCAAGTAATTTTAATTCTTCTAAAATAAATATATAGATATCTTAAATATATAATAATATTTATTATATATATATATAAATATATGTAAATACACACACACACATTTCGATAATATTTCCATATTTATATTCATGTAATTTATAATATATATAAATATATTTTATGTATAAATATAACTTTTTTTTTTTTTTTTTTTTTTAATAAACACATATGTGCACAGTGCACATACAAATTATTTTGGTTGTGATTAATGGTCTGAAAGCAGCAGTGTATTTGTGTGTTGTATTAATGTGTGTGTGTGTGTGTGATGTATTTGTGTGTGTGTGTGTGTGTGTGTGTGTTATGTATTCATGTGTGTGTGAATCTGCAGGGAGCTCTGTTCATCACCTCATCGAGCGCTTCGGTCTTCCTCAAACCGGCAGCGAGGCACGATTCTACGCGAACCATGTTTTATCGTACGATCAGACTCGACGGACGCCTCGCTGGGTCCAGGAGCACCTGTCCTCTGACAGATTACTGGGTCAGTGTGATGGTCCTGATCATTTACTCCCTCCTAAAATGATTCGGTTCGTTCGCAGTGACTTGCTGCCTCTGCTGGAGGGTTTCTTTTCACATTCAGAGTACATTATTATTTCAGTCATTTCAAAAATCAGTCTTCAGCGTTTTATGTTTAATATATCAAAACATTATTAATGCATTTGTAACCTGCACTAAACGGTAGTGATTAAATACATCTACATGAAACCGCTTCTCATTAAAGAGATAGTTCTCCTGAAACTTCAACTTGAGTCACTTTTAAAACAGTACAACAAACAAATTAAATACAATTGCTTTAATAAGAATCAGTGTATAAGTGATGTGTTTAGTGTTTTATTTTAATATTTAAAGAGACTATTTATAAATGTATATTTTGTTATCTTGTAAGGTTTTGTTTATAAAATAGGGAAATAAGTTTGGCTTTTCTGCTCAGACAACTTGTAAAACAGGGAACCAACACGGATCGTGATGAAATGGTGAATAGTGTGTTTTGATATTTCAGGTGAAGCCAACAGAAAACACTGCAGGTTTAAGCCTGACCCCAGCATTCCTGAGATCTTCACGGCACACAACGAGGACTACCTGAAAAGCGGCTGGTCTCGAGGACACATGGCCCCGGCCGGAGACAACAAGATCTCTGAGGTGCAGGAGTACACTCGAAGTAAATGTGTTTTCTATTCATGCATGCTTTCTTTGCACTTTTATTCATTGCAACACGCTATAATGCATTTAATAATTTCACATAAAAAAATAAATAGATATATATATATATATACTTGAATCTGTTAAATCCTTTGGTACATGTGAAGCACACTCATATCTAAATAAACAAAATATAATATATAAACACAACAACAGGCACATATTTTTTCCTTTTAGGGCATATTTCATGTGTCATTTTACATGATAAAATAAATGTATTTAAAGACTTAAAGACTCATGCTTAAATTTTTTACCACTTTTTTATTGCAATATTCTATGATGCATTTAAGAATTTTATTATATATTTATTGATTTTAGTCTGGTAAATGTTAATAAATAATTTATAAATTATATAAATGTACAATAAATTATGCATATCATTTATACAGATCAACAAAACAAGAATATATCATCATATAAATGTTTTATAATTAAGTGTTTATTTCAGTTTATTTTTAATTTCTTACGTGCGTTAAACGTGGTATTTATCATCCTTTTTTTTTTAACACAAAAACAAATATTTTATGCCTTATTTATTCATTTAATTTATTTTAGTATTTTATTTAATAAATGAAAGGGGTGGAACATTAACCCATGAATAACTCTTTAAATATTTTTTGCAGTTGTGTGTATATTTAATTTATTTATGTATTGAGATACGAGCGTGCTTTACATGTACCAAAGGATTTAACAGATTCAAGTAGATATATATTTATTATGGGAAATTATTAAATGTAAATTATAGCTTGTTGCAATGAATAAAAGTGCAAAAAAAGCATGCATAAATGGAAAACACATTTTTTTTTATTATAAAAATAAAAAAGAACATAAAGTACCATGTGAAATACACCCTTAAAATAAAACAACATGAAAAATGAATTAAAATACACAATTTAGATATATATTAATTGTACAATATTAATTATATTTATTTGGAGCAAGCTTCAACTTTATAAATGAATTTAATAAACTAAAAGAAACAAATATAAAACTAAATGTTAAAATGTATCTTTTTTATGAATAATGAAGGAGAAAAGAACAAAAAAAGGAAACACTCGTTAAATAAAGACCTAGAAATTAAATGCAGCTGATGATAAGAAGTGAAATGGAATAGGTTATGAATATTCTTCTGTGATATATCTGATGGTTTGTTATTATATTATTCCTGATGACTAAATCTGAGGATTTCTGTCGACAGCAAGCGATGGCGGAGACTTTCTATCTGTCCAACATCGTCCCGCAGAACTACGAGAACAACGCGGGCTTCTGGAACAGGTTGGTTTGAGATTGTTTATGTGTTTTTGCGAGCGTCTCTCACGTCTCTCTGGTGTCTCTGTAAGGCTGGAGATGTACTGCAGAGAGCTGACGCAGAGCTTCGCTGATGTTTGGGTGGTTTCTGGACCGCTGCTTCTGCCTCAGACTCAAGAGAACGGCAGCAGAACCGTCAGCTATCAGGTCAGACCTCACACACTGACCTTTGACCTTCCAACTTCAGCAAACACAAGAAAGTATACTCGTATTTCAACCTTTGTTTCATTATTTAATTTTATAATGAAAATGCATAATGAAATAATTAAATACATACATCAATGCAATAATGTACAAATAAATATGTATTTAGTCATTTGTTTGTTATCATTCATTTATTTATTAAATTTTTTATTTATTTAATAATTAATTAATAATTTCTTTCTGCATTTATTTAATTAATTTGTTTTAATTAATCAATTTATTTATGAATTTATTTAGCAGAAATAATTAAATATAGATAAAACAAACGTTAAGAAACCTATAGGCCAAATATTAAAAACACTAATAAATATATTTACTTCCCTTATTCGAATCTGCAAAAAAAAAAATGATATATATATAAAATAAAATGAATGAATGAGGAAATAAGTAACTAAATAAACAAATAAATGAATGATTAAATACATTTATTTCTGCATTTATGTCTTCATTTCATTATTTATTTAACAATTTATTCATATTTTTCAACATTTATTTAATTTTGAGTAATTTGGCCCTCCATAGTAAAGAAACAACATGAGTTGTTTTTTATTTTTTATTTTTGCAGTTTTTTAAGCATCTTTTATAAAGTATAATAAAGTGTATTCCTAAAGGAAATGAAGACAACAAACACTGTAATTTCAGATTACAGCCATTAACATTAGATGTTTGTTTCCTTTGTAATAAAGCATATTCCCACTGGAAATTAACAACTGGAAAACAAAGCAAATAAATGCATGTCAACAGATAGTTTCAAGAAAATCGCACACACATCTCTATTATTATTATTATTATTATTAATTGTATTATTATTGTTGTTACTATTATTAAAACAAAGAATGTCTTATTTTATTAAGTTTTTACTATTTAATGAATAAAAAGTTCAAAAGAACATAATTTACTGACACTATTCTATAAATATAAAATAAAATAAAATATGTTTTATATAACATTCATAACATATAACACTTAAATAATAAAATACAATTATTATTAACAATTCTGAAATTATTTCTTTATTAATTACTAATATTTTAGCAACCACCCTTTATTAATTATTAATACTAATTAATAATATGTATTTATTAGTCAACATTAATAGAATAAAAAACATGATTATTTAAAGAAATTCCCATGATTCAATTTTCCATGCATTAAAATGAATGCAGAAGGACACTGTCAAACTTTACGATTTAAAAAGGGAATCAAAGCACCAAATGATTTATGCACCACAAATGAAAAACATTTTTTCTTTATAATAATAAATCACATTCGTAAAGATGTTTATAATTCCAGATTCTAGCTATAAAACCGTAGTTTAATGCAGGCCTTTCTTTTATTTGGTAAGTGAAGTATTTTGAGAAGGCCATTGAGAAATGCAGTTGTAATGATGATGATGGTCCAGGAGGTGGCGCTGCTGCTCTTCACGAGTTCCTGTGTGTCATTATTCTCTCCGAATCCTTCCTCAGTGTTCCCGTATCAACTTCAAACCAGCATTAATATCATATTTTCTGAGCGCACTGTCCTTCATCGCTCACGGTTTTATATAATAATCTTAAGAAGTGCATCTAAACGAGGGTTCGTGTCGCAGAAGTGACAGTGCGTCTCGCTCCGGAGCTCCAGCTGGCTGATTTGGTTTTGTGCCGCGTGTAAATGGACACAGACAGGTGCCTCGAGGCTCAGGACTCTCACAAATGAGCCGAGACAGAGGCTGTGTTACCTCCAGTCTCCGGGGAGCGAGGGTCTGATGGGAATTAGAGTAAAACCCAGCGAGAGAGAGAGAGAAAGAGGAACTCCGTCTAACACTCATCACTATAGAGCTGCTCTTCTTCCTCTGAAATAATAATCCAGCTCAATCATCGACCTGTGGCTTTCTGCTGTGCAGCACAGAAGCAGATGTTTAGCAATATGTTCATGCTGCTCTTTTCCTCGCCATCAAAGTGAACAGAGACCGATGCCGATATATAATTATATTACATGTATTGTTAGTAAGTGATAAACGGTGCACAAGTCATTTGGATTCCTTAATGTTAGATATGGTGCAGCACAGCTGTGTTCAGCACTGATAATAATCAGTAAATCAGTATATTATTATGATTTCTGAAGACTGGAATAATGATGCTGAACATCACAGAAATAAATGACACTTTAACACAGATTCACACAGAAAACATCTGTTTTACATCGCAATACTATTTCAGAATGTTTGATCAAATAAATGCAGCTATGGTGAGCAGAACAAATGTCTTGTGTTTCTTCACACACTCACATATAGAGTAAGTTTGTGATCTACTTTCCCAGCTGATCGGGAAGGATGACGTTGCTGTTCCTACTCACCTCTTCAAAGTCATCCTGGCACAGAAAGACTCGTCTCCAGACTCTCTGGCTCTCGGGGTGTTTGTGATCCCGAACGCTCCGATCGGCTTCGACCGGCCGCTCACAGAGTATCAGGTGCTCCGATACAAACAACTCACCTTGATAAGATCAGAACAAGTCACCTTTCTTTACTCTCTATTATTATATATTATTACTATACATCATGCATTGCTATGTAATAGTGCGGTGAGATTATTGTCTGACACACAGAGATCTGATCTGATCATCATCAGTCTGTCTGGAGTCACATGAAGAACCAGAACAAACTGAGACAGACTCAATCCAGAAGATCTGTGCTAACGTCTCCAAGATGAAGAAAAAAACCTACTTTGAAAGTGACCTGAAAAGCTCAGTGTTCCTCAGAACAGAAGTTGTTTTACCAAATATTTATTTGATTTAGTTCATACAAGTTAATTGATATTATTATGTTTTGGCGTTATTTTTGAAAGCATCCTCATTTTACAGCATTTTTACACGAGTGTCTAAAACTCTGAACAGTACTGGAGCTTTCCAGGTAGGTTTTTTTTCTTCATCTTAGAGAGAAAGTAGGTAAACTAGTGGCCTAAGACTTTTGTGTGTATATATATATAAATAGAGAAAGAGAGAGAGAAATATGGACATGTTCAAAATAAAAGCGTCTGCTAAAGGACTAAATGCAAAAATAAAGTAGTATAATTCTTTTAAGTGATCATGCCCTCAACTTTTACCTGTCTGTGTCTCTGGAGGTGAGTCTGATGGATCTGGAGCAGATGTCGGGACTGAAGTTCTTCCCTGAGCTGGAGCGATGCGAGCGGCTGAAGAACCTCTGTGAAGAGGACTCCTGTGAGCTCATGGACTTCGAGCGATTCACGCTGTACATCAGCGGCCGGAAGGTGTCCAGCGCCAGGACCCTCGCCCGGCTGGACAAGATCATGACGGAGCTCAAAGACACCGGCATCACACCTGACCAGTACCTGAGTGACCTTTACCTGGAGAAGAAACGAGAACTAGCAGAGAAGGAGGAACGTGAGAAGAAGCCAGAGCCATGAGAGTGCGAGAACTTTGGCATTGCAGTGTTTAATCTGATTTGTTAATGTTTTTTTTTATTAAATTTTTTATTATTGTTGCATAAACATTCATTAAATTCTCATCTGTGGGACCAGCCGCACAATCAGAGTGTTTAAATATTACTAGAATTATTTAGTTACTCTGTGTTCTTTTCACATCTGATCACAAATAAAGTCTTGTGTTTCTATCTTGCTATTGTTCTGTTTTCATGCATTAGTTTATCATCAGTCTAGCTTTCAAACCTACATCAATCCTGTTGCTAGGATGTTCTGGGCGATTGCTAAGGGGTTGCTAAGATATGATGGGTGGTTGCTAGGATGTTCCAGGTTTCTAAGTTGTTCTGGGCGGTTGCTAAGGGGTTGCTAAGATATTATGGGTGGTTGCTAGGATGTTCCAGGCTTCTAAGATATTCTGTAAGGTTGCTAAGGGGTTAAGATATTATGGGTGGTTGCTAGGATGTTCCAGGTTTCTAAGATATTCTGTAAGGTTGCTAAGATATTATTGGTGGTTGCTAGGATGTTCCAGGCTTCTAGGATATTCTGTAAGGTTGATAAGGGGTTAATATATTATGGGTGGTTGCTAAGATGTTCCAGGTTTCTAAGATGTTCTGGTCGGTTGCTAAGATATTATTGGTGGTTGCTAGGATGTTCCAGGTTTCTAAGTTATTCTGGGCGGTTGCTAAGGGGTTGCTAAGATATTATGGGTGGTTGCTAGGATGTTCCAGGTCTAAGATGTTCTGGGTGGTTGCTAAGATATTATGGGTAGTTGCCAGGATGTTCTGGGCGGTTGTTAAGGTATTATTGGTGGTTGCTAGGATGTTCCAGGTTTCTAAGATGTTCTGGGTATATATATATATATATATATATATATATATAAAAATAATTTTTTTAGACACATATTTTGCATATACTATTTGTTATCCTCTATGTCAATAATGACCTTTAACAGAGTATGTGTTGTCAAATAATTTAAATATTAACTTCAAATCACAGGGAGACTTAAAGTTAATATTTGCAAAATTAAATAACTTGCATAATCATTCATCTCATACATGGTATAATTGACTGAGGTGCTTTTATCCCAAATTTAGAAACATCAAATATTAATTCACATGACGTTTACATAACCTTTCTATATTGCGAATATTCACTGTGTTCAATGTGAGTTTTTTTTTTTTTTTTTTATCATTTTAAAGAGAACAAATATGAATTGGGGAGAATCAATACATTATGAATCATTTTTAATCATGTAATCCATAAAAAGTAACTGTAATCTGATTAAACGCATTTTAAAACTTAATATGAATTAATAATTGTTTGGAATCAGCTTATGTAATGTTATCAGTTATTATCCAACGCGTTTTGCATGAATGATTTGATCTGATCTTAAATCAATGGCTTCGGTGCTCAGGGTCTCTTCTTGTCTGGTCTGATGAAGGACCATTGCAGTATTGCGTCTCGCTGCAGCTGCAGGGAACTTCGTGACAGGAGTCGTGTGTAATTGCATCTGACTTTCAGATTGTGGCGCAGCAAAACACAGGAGATGTCTGAGTCTGATGCACTTGTCAGATTAGCATCAGAGCGATAACTGTGCTGACGCTTTGGGGGAAAACGTACAGTTTTCTAGCTGATGCATTAACATACTTAGTACAGAGGAATTAACCTGAAAATACGCTGTACTGAAGTAAGCACTTCTATCTGTGCCTGATTTACTGTGGAATTGTGCGTCAATTAATAACACGCAAGCGCATTACGTAATCAGCACAAACTGTTTTCTACAGTCACTTCTTTTTCTTCTCGATCAGCTGCAGAGTAACACTTGGAGTTGCTAGGTAAATGCGTTTAGCTGGTTACCAGCATAATAACAAACATCAGCTGTGTACAGTAAATGTGATTTTTCTGCTCTTTTGGCAGCTTCTGCTGATTCCTGTGATTGTGTGACCTTTTTGTCAGATGCTGTTTAGTAAAGGTCAGAGGTCATGTGAGTGCATCTGACCTGAATGGGCTTCAGAGCTGAGTTCTTAATAAACTGGGTTTTTTTTATCTACACTTATGCACTTCTTTACCAAATGCTGTTATTATTATTCACTATTGTCTAATTAGATCTTCAGTTTTGCAGTCATTTAGCCCACAATCTCAATCTCGAGTTTGTGTCACACAATTCTTTTTCTTGCTACTGCGTGCTTATTTGCAAGTTTATATCTCACGATTCTGACTTTATTTTTCAGAATTAGGACTTTATTTGTTCTAATATCTCACAATTATGGAGATTAATGTTTATAATTGTTCTTACAATTCTCACATTATTTCTCAGAATTGCAACTTTATTTGCGAGTTTCTATCACAATTCGGAAGTTTATCATGCAATTCTACCTTCATTTGTGGAATTGTGCGTTTATTGACAGTTCTTTTTTCCTGTAATTGCACGTTTATATCACAATAATTTTAATTACGAGTTTATTCTTGAGTTTCTATCAAACAGTTTTGTCTTTATTTCTCGCAACTGCGTATATATCTCACAATATTCAGAGTTTTTCTTCTTGCAATTGTGAGTTTATATCATACATTACTTTTTTCTTGCGTTTACATGTTTATATGCAATTCTGACTTTATTTTTCAAAATTGCGACTTTATTTGCGAGTTTCTTTCAGATTTCCAACGCAATTCTGAGTTTATCTCACAATAATTAAGATAACTAATTCTTCTTACAATTACAAGTTTATTTGAGTCATATTATTTCTAAGAATTGCAATTTTTTATGTATTTTTTTTTTTAATCAAACAAGTCTGTTTTTCTCGCAATTTCCAGTTTCCTTTCAAGTTCAATTCTGGATTTTTTTCAGAATTGCAACTTTATTAAGTTTCTATACTTTTTCTCGCAGTCAGTAGTTTAAATCTCACAATAGTTCTAAGTCTGACTTTCTAACGCGCTATTATGCGCTATTACTATTCTGCAATTCTGAGAAAAAGTCAGGATTGTGAGATTAAAAATCACAAATAAGTTTGATTTCTATTATTAATTTCAACCTTTGATATGTTCTTACTCCGTCAATATTAAAGATATCAAGTGGACATTTTCACAGAATCTTCTTCATCTTACGAAAGAAGACTTTATGTAGAAAACAGTGAATCACTAGTTTTCAGAAATCAGTTCTACAGTGACCTTCATCCTCTGACATCTGACCGCTGGCTGTGATCAGACCTTCATCTACAGCTGCATATCTAGAGAAGAAGATGATGATGCGCATTATGATCTTCAATCACACCTCTCGACCTCCAGGTGTATAAAGACTGTAAGCGTCCTGTTTAGCTTTAACAATGATTCCCACATGAGAATATAGCTTCTGTACATGAGTATGTGGGTCGCACTGAAGGCCACGCGTATGTAAATGCGCAGATAACGCATTCGTTTGCAGGATTTGTTTTTCAAAGCGCGCTCCAGATAAATCACGCTCGCGCGGTGAAGAATCGCCGCTGTCCGTACAGTATCGTGGCGTTCAAGCGCGTGCTGTTAACCCAGTTACAGAGAGAAATACAGCTCCCATGATTCCGCTGGGCTATTTTCACACTCACCTCCCATGACTCGCGGGCTGCGTCAGCGTTCTGCTGCGCTGCGAGACAGTGATCAAGCGCCTGGCACTTTCTGCAAGCCACTCACATTCGAAGTTTGTTTGCCAACATGGCAATTTTAGTAAGATATTCCTCTCCCCGACAAAAACCTCTCCAAAGACTTTAGGCTTTTCTGGAAGTCACCTTCCTCGGTGTGCGGGAACGGCACAATTTTTCTCTTGCTTTGCAGAGCATAACTTCATGTTCTAGAAATTAACATTGATTTTTATTTTGTACAAACACAGCGCCTGGGTGATGCTCTTTCAGAAGTCTCACATATCGTGTTTCTTATTTGTTTATAGGAAATTTCCAGGTTTAATACAAGTTAGCCTTCAAACATCATTTGCAGAATTGTATTTTATGTTTGCACAATATTGACCTGTATTAATATGATTATATCTGCATTTGCAGAATTATGACCAGATGTAAACCTCTATGTGTTAACCTGGGGCTGCTCTTCTAAATTAATTCATGTAAAGGTACTGTAATAAAAATCTCTTACTAAATGTGTGAAATAATAATATAACCAAATACATTAATAAATCAGAGAGAGAGAGAGAGAGAAAAGCGATTAAATACACTTTTTTATTTGCTCAGTGAATACTCAACAAAATATATATAGACATTAATATACATTTAATGTTACTTACTTTTATAATTATATAAAAAAATATGTTTATATAATTTTCAAACAATTAATCGCATCCAAAATAAAAGTTTTTGTTTACATTAATTATGTATGTGTGCTGTTTATATTTATTGTGTGTGTGTGTGTGTGTATATATATATATATATACTGTATATACAGAATTTTTTTTATATATTTAATATATTTATTTATAATATAAATTATATAAATCTAAACACATGTAAAATGTAAAAATATATAATGTATAAAAATGCACAGAACCCACATACATTATGCATATATATTTATTTTTCAAAGTGAATTATAATTAAAAATATGCAATATCTTTGCTTGCATTTGTGATGAATTGAAATTTGTTCTTAAATGACTAGAAATATACATTTATATCAACAGATAAACACAAGTCTGTTGATCCTCTGGTTGTATTTTGGTGTGTTTGAGTGTTCATGCAGAAAGCACAGGCTGCAGTCAGACAAGCGTCGGGTCACATCTGATCAGGAATCAACTCAGCAAACACCATCACACACACACACACACTCACATTCTCTCTGCAGGATTATCCTCTGCCTTTCGTATTGTCCGTAAGCGACCATATGGAGAATCCCGTCATCTCTGAGCAGTCTTGAGTCTGCTGAGGACATTGGTCTCGTCTCCTGAGAGTGTGTTGTTTCTCCCCAGACTGACCTACTAGCCTTAATTTTATAAACTGTGTGTCCAGCCTCCTTCAGTTCAACATTCCACAGCAGTGTGAGCATATCAATCAATCAATCACACTCACGTACAGATCAACATCACTGATCCAGGCCTGTCCTTACTGTAGTACTGGGGATTCCATGTTTTGATCAGTTGCTAGGATGTTCAGGTTTGTTGTCCAAGGCATGTCCATGTGGTTACTGGAGACTTTCCAGGTTACCAGGGTGTTTCTATGGGGTTTCCCGAGTGTTCAGGTGGTTACTAGGGTGTTTCTATGGGGTTTTCAGAGTGTTCGGGTGGTTACTAGGGTGTTTCTATGGGGTTTTCAGAGTGTTCGGGTGGTTACCAGGGTATTTCTTTTTGGTTTCCAGAGCATTTAGGTGGTTACCAGGGTGTTTCTCTTTTTTTTTGCCAGATGGTTCGGGTGGTTTCTAGGGTGTTTCTATGATGTTTCCAGAGTGTTCAGGTGGTTACTATGGTGTTTCTATGGGGTTTTCAGAGTGTTTGGGTGGTTACCAGGGTATTTCTTCTTGGTTTCCAGAGCATTTAGGTGGTTACTAGGGTGTTTCTCTTTTTTTTTTTGCCAGTGTGTTCAGGTGGTTACTAGGGTGTTTCTATGGGGTTTTCAGAGTGTTCAGGTGGTTACTAGGGTGTTTCTATGGGGTTTTCAGAGTGTTCAGGTGGTTACCAGGGTATTTCTTTTTGGTTTCCAGAGCATTTAGGTGGTTACCAGGGTGTTTCTCTTTTTTTTTTTTGCCAGTGTGTTCAGGTGGTTACTAGGGTGTTTCTATGGGGTTTTCAGAGTGTTCAGGTGGTTACCAGGGTGTTTCTTTTAGGTTTCCAGAGCATTTAGGGGGTTACCAGGGTGTTTCTCTTTTTTGGCCAGAGTGTTTGGGTGGTTACTAGGGTGTTTCTATGGGGTTTTCAGAGTGTTCAGGTGGTTATTAGGCTGTTTCTAGGTGGACCTTTAAAGTCTTGCTGCAGATCGCCTTACAGTGAAGTGTAGCAGAGCTTTGATGACATCACTGACACTGATGATGACCGAAGCGTTCTCACCGCTCACGTGTGCTGTTATAAAGGTCACGTGCCGCGGGTTCAGTACAGTACGTACAGTGTATTGAATTGTTGTGCGTCTTTATTTCATTTGTAAAATAGGGCAGGAAGCCTCTTGTTTAGAAAGTGCCATCCTTCAGCTTGTTCTTGCTGCGCGGGACAGTTTCGCCCAATTAAACTGATGAATGGAGTGCGCATACACACCTGCTGTACGCGTGATTTGTGACGCGGCGGTGTTAGCGTTTGCTGCTAATGTGCGGAAAAACACAAGCTGCGCTTTCATTCTCTCAAACGCATGAGTCACGAGAATGACGGCTGATTCTGCGATCCTGCGTGAAAAATGAAGAGTGTGGGGTGTAAAATTAAAAGCGCTGAGGCGGCGAGAGAAAGCAGAAACTCATTAGAAACTCACGTGACGGTCGGGCATAAGCGTGTGTGTGATAAATAACATGCATGCTCACCTGTGTGTGTGTGTTTGTGCAGGACAGAAGCGGCTCATCCTTGGTATCCAGGGACCTCATCAGGACCTGCTGCCATGGCAACGGTACACACCACATCCCGGGATCACGGCGACAGAGATCCAGACCTGCACTTTCACTTTAGTGAGTTTATAACATTGTCACATTATGCAGACCTAAAAATACATCGCCATATCCTCCTATTGTTTTAAACACAACATTTAAATTTACATTTGACCTTGCATTTCATTATAGTAGCTGCACTACTGTAGAAGAAGATTTATGTGCTACCTTAATGACTCTTGTATGGTTAATATAAAACTGGTTAATGTGGTTTATATATGTACTATTTTATTTTATGTAATATATTCTTTATATATACCTACATACACACAACATTTTTATTTAAAACTGGAAAAAAATGTCATCACAGAATAAAACGAATGACATTTTACTCAAACACTTAATCGTGATTGCAGAGAAACTTTCAAGTGGTCCTTTCATTTTTCCCCATCACTATTCAGCATTAATAGTATATTTTTTTAATTTTATACCATTTTAATGCAAACTAACACTTTATAGTAAACATATGGGTGAGCACAGTTCAGTCTTGGTTCTGGATCATTGGCCGCTGTTCTCCTGGCGTGATAAACAGGGCTCTGCATTACTAAAGCATCGATAAACATTACACATCATCACATACACACTCATCCTGTAATGCACTGCATTTCCTGCTGCTAATCACACTGAGTGCTCATGGGATGGACCCGATAGAGAGCAGCCATGACCGAAGGCCAGATGAGACCTTAACTTCCTCCATCTGTCCCTTGCACTTCCTGAGACAGACCTAAACAGTCTCACATGACTTTCATTTTAGACAGACGTTTTCTCCAGCTTTTAGATGCTTTAATAATATTAATATTTCAATTATGTATAGTTTTTCAAATTATATTAAAATAGTAATTACATTATCATTAAATATATAGTATCAGAAGTTCCAAAAAATTTAAATAAAACAACAACAATGACGATAATAATAATAATTTGCGGCTCAAGAATAAATTATTAAATTAAATTAAGTATGGAATATATTTATACATACATACAAATATTATTTTGACATTTATTTATTATGTTTCTGATCATATTTATTTTTTATATAAATATTTATATAAAATTTTATGGACACTGAATAATTTTGGGTTTATATGTAAAACTAACAGTTATATTAATAATCAGATTAAATATATTATAATAAAATATTATTAAATTATATATACTGTATGTGTATATATATTTGTGTGTGTGTATTTCTTTCAGTAATATACACTTTTAAAATCATATTAATATTTACATTTTATGTATTTTTTTTTTTTTCAGCTCACATTTTTCAACATAACTGCATTACATCAGAGCAGTTTCTTCAGAAATGACCAGATGAGATTTCTCCATCTGTTCCTCTCGAGATGCTCTTAAATGACTTTTATTAAATTTTTGGAACATAAAAGTGTTCTCAACAACATTTAGGCTTTTAGATTCTTTAAAGGATGACTTTTCACTTCCAGAAAGTTCTGAAACGTTCACTTATAAATGTATTTTAGCCTTGACTGTCATTTTACGGTGCATTGATTATTCGTTTGATGATTCCATACATAATAATGTCTTTCTCTGTTAAAAGCCTCGTCTGATGCATCCAGCACAAAAAATGAAGCGCTGAGAGAAAGTGTAAAGTTTACAGGTTAGTGAAATAAAAGCTGTAACAGGGCTGTGTAGATCTGTGTTGTGTGTTTCTGATAAACACTAATGTTTGAGACAGCTGGAAATGCTGCTTTTAAGCCAATCACTTCCCGCAGGTTTCCCATTTCTGCTTTTATGGATGTAGTGCCAATCATATCAGTCCTGATGATCTCTCTCTCTCTCTCAGGCTAACAGTATTGAGTACATTACAGCACATACCACCAATAACATCCTCATCAGAAGAGAAGAGAAGAGCTCAAGAAACTCCAAGAGTTATTATACATCTTTGAACACAACATCAGTCTCTCAGTGGTATATTATATCTTTGGTTTTGGGTAAATATTTTAATGTTTAAAATTTTTATTTTTTGTTGTCTCTATGGTTTTATTTAGTTTTCATTATTTTAGTGTTTAAAGATAAGACTTGGCAGCTAGTTTTAGGATTAATGGTTTTTCAATGTTAATAATGTCATAAGAATATATATTGTTAAATTATAATTCTATTGTTTGTAATAAAAAAAATATTTTTAGGATTTTATTCTATTTAAATAGGAAAACTTAAATCCAAACAGATGAATATAACGTTCTTATTTTATTTAATTTCATTTATTAAAAATATTTATAGTATATTTTATTTAAAAAAGTATAAATAATAATTTTATAAATAAAATATTTTATATTTAATAAAAATATGTTTAATTTTATGTTGTATTTAATTTATAGTTTTAGCTCTTTGACATTAGCTTATTTTCAGTGAGCAGCAATTTCTTTTTTTTTCTTTTTTTCAAATGTTCTAAAAACATTTTTTTTAAATTTCAGCTTCATTTCAACTAATGAAAACAATTTGTGGTATTGTTATTTTGAGTTAGTAATTACTCTGCTGGTCGGTGTCTCTGGTTAATGTTGGTTAGCAGCATGTTTTGGGTTAGTTATGAGAGTGACGTCAGTCCTGAAGCATTGATGTGAAACAAATATGCTCAGAAGAGCTTCGTGTACAATACACCTCACACTCGCTCTCCGGTGTGTGTGTGTGTGTGTGTGTGAGAGAGAAAGAGACTGTGTGTGTATGATATTTTTGATAATGTGTGTGTGTGTGTGTGTATGTTTGAGAGAGAGTGTGTGTATATAATATTTTTGATTGTGTGTGTGTGCTTGAGAGAGAGACAGAGAGAAAGTGTGTGTGTGTGTGTGTGTGTGTATGTTTGAGAGAGAGTGTGTGTATATAATATTTTTGATTGTGTGTGTGTGTGTGCTTGAGAGAGAGACAGAGAGAAAGTGTGTGTGTGTATGTTTGAGAGCAAAACAGAGTGTGTGTGTGTGTGTGTGTAGCACTTCTTAATTACATGAAGCATTGTGAGTCATGTTTAATATTTGTTTAACAAATATTTTCAGTCACACGAGAACACAGAGAAAATACAAATATTAAACATTTTATACTGAATTTGTATTTCATTAACAAACATTTTTCAAAGTTGAAAAATTATTGCAGCATGTTTTACAAAGAAATGCTCATTTAAGTCAATGTGTATTGTGCTGTGTTTCTTTGTAATCATGATATTTAATAACACTTTAGGAGGCAACTCATCATCATTTGCTGTTGAACTGCATTTCAGTGTTTTTTTATATTTTTTATATTTTAATAATAGATTTTGCTTTTGAGGTATAGTAATATTTTGTTAAAAGTTATGGTATTTTTCACAATATATATTTAAGAAAAATATGTGTTTCTATATTAAATATATTTAGATATTTAAATATTTTGTGTCTTTATATGTGTGTCTTTATATATGTATAATAAATATACACAGTACACACATTATGTAAACAAAACTTTTATTTTGGTTATGATTAATCATGAAGAATATATCTATATATATAAATATATATTGTTTATTTTATGTCCTAATTTTTTATTATTGATTTTCATCGTACTACAGAGAAATAAATCCATTAATCAAGAATGGGTAATATTGTAACAGTTTCAAATAAATGCTGCTCTTTTGTACTCTATTCATCTGTGAAATCATCCACAAAAATATTATATATATATATATGAATATGAATATGAATATGAATATATAAAAACCTAAAATTGATTTTATTATATGTGGACACTAGTATATATAATAAATATAAACCACTACTACTGCTACTTCTAATAATAATAGACAAATAAATAATAAATATATAAATTACAATTATTTAAAAAAATGAAATAGTACTGCCCATAAACAGAAAAATAATTTAATTAATTAATTAAATAATATATCCAATAATATGAATTATTACAAAGAATATTAAAAGGTTTTTTTTTATCTTTTAGGGTTACATGTTAAATGGATTGAAAATAGAAAACGTGTCAGTCATGTGTCTACAGAATGCTTTCAGTGACCAATCAGAATGAATTATTCCCTGAGCGCTGCATATATTATGTAAATGAGCGCTTGAGTTATTTACACAGTCAGAGTAACTCACACTGCTTCTGTGTTGTTTTCCAGAACTAATATCTGCATTCACTTAAATTTTTAATTAAGTTTTGTTTTCTAAAAAAAAAAAATACATCTGAATGAAGTGAATGAATGTACTGTAAATAATAATCAAATGCCGTTTTCTGCTCTTTATTGTGTAGCTGTTGTGTAGAGTAATGGCTTGTATTAGTCCATTTGATCAAGACATTTAAAACCCCATGAAATCAACATTGTTTTTATTTGTCAGAAAGGAAAGGACATGTCAGACTCTTTGATGTCTTAATGCCGCTTTATTCCAGAGAGACTGAACCTGAAAGCAGTTTTTGACAAAAGTGTAAAATAAAGACTTTAAAGTGCGTTTGAGATGTAATTATCAGATGAGTTCATCATGAGATCGGTCCGTGTTTCTGTCATTTTTAGTGGAAGTAAAGAGTTTAAAGTGTTTAAAAGCTGGTTTTCCTGCAGGAATTAGAAATGGTTTATAATGAAATGGAAAGAATTAGTTGTATTCACTCACAGAAAACATCAAACATCAAATCTTCAACATCACATGCATACATATATTAGTGCTGTCAAACAAATCACATCCAAAATATTTTATTTACATATCTGTATGTATTTATATTGATTATATTTATCATGTATATATAAACACAGACACATACAGTATATATTTTGAAAATATACATGTATATATTTATATACATGTTGTGTTGATGATTAAGGGAATTTGGGCTTTGTTTTCCCTCCTATATATATTTCTGTGAAACAGGAAGCCAGGGTTGAACAATCTGATATTCATAATGCCCCTGGAGTGCTCAGAATTGTGAATATGAATGGGAATATACTTCAGAGATATTTTACTCATAAAAAATCCTAGGGGTGCCGATAATTGTGGCTAGTATTGGAGAAAAATGTGTATTATAAACTACATATGTACTGGAAATGTACACACTACACACATATATACTATGCATATGACAAAAACTTTTATTTTGGATGTGATTAATCATGACACACACACACACACATATATAAACATATGTAATATCCAAAAAAAAAAGTTTTTGTTTTCATTAGATGTGCATTATTTAGTATGTGTGTGTGTGTGTGTGTGTGTGTGTGTGTGTATATATATATATATATGTGTGTCTGTGTGTGTGTGTGTGTGTGTGTAAATTATATATGAATACACACACAGACAATATATAGTAAAACAATTTACGTTTATAGATGTTATATATTCATACAAAATAACATATTATTATAATTATATATTTAACTATAACATATTTTTCTTAATATTTTTAACACTATATTTTGAAAATAAACATGTATATATTTAAATACATATGTATGATATATATTTAACATATACATATTTTTCTTAAATAAATACATGCATGTGTTTGCGTTTACATAATAAATATACACAGTACATACACATATTATTCAAACAACTTTTATTTTGTATGCGATTAATCTTTTGACAGTCACAGCGCTAGTATTTATATTTTATTACATTTAAAGGAATTACTGTATATTTGATAGACAAACACAGTAGGATCTGGTGGCGTTTACTGTACGTTTAAAGGTTGAACCCAAAGTCGTCAAAACACTTAAACATCAAACTGTTCTTCTGTCAAGAGAAAGACAAAGATGTCAGAAGTTCTGATGCATTAATGTCACAGAAATAACTCTTCTGCCATTTAACACTTCACAAGTCATCCTTTGCTTCTTTCTTGTGGATTGATTCATCTGTAAATCTGCAAAATTATCGTTACATAAAAAGTAAATGGTGATGTCAAAATAGTGCTTTAGATTTTAAAGTTGAACTTTTTTTAACTCAGTGTATGTATGATTTTTTTTTTTCTTGATCTTTTTTTCCTTTTCTTTTTTTCATCTAGGAATCTGGAAAATTAGTAATTAATTTTTCAATCTTTGTTTGATTAAAATTATTGTTACATAAAAATTAAATAATGATGTCAAAATAGTATTTTAGATCAAGATTCTTAAAATGTTAAAGTTGGACACTTTTTCTCCAATGTATTTATTTCTTTCTTTCTGATCTATTTTTCCTTTTCTTTTTTTTTCCATCTAGGAATTTTGAAAATTTTTGTAACTTAAAAAAAAAGTAACTTATTAGCAAAAAAAAAAAGAAAAAAAGAGAGAAATCTGTAATCAATAAAAATGTGTGGTTTATTTATATACACATTTTTTACTTAATTGAAATTTTTAATTACCTTTTTTATTCTATTAATAATTATTTTATCATTTATTTGATTAAAACAATTATTTAGAAACATTTGTGGACATTTTTAATTTAATTAATTTTAAGCAATTTTTAATGTGTAATCTTTCATTTGTTTTATTTTATTGAACCTAATTCAAAATTGTAATTATTTACTATTGTTTTATTATTTATTTGATTAAAAATATTTAGAAATGTTTGTGTAAGTAATTTATTTATTTTAAGTCATTTCTAATGTGCGATTTTATTATTTAACTTGATTAAAATATTTAATAATAATATTTTTTTTTTTACATTTATTTATTTAATAATAAAAAAAAAATACATGTACAGATAATGGTGTAAATTTTTAAGTAGAGCTTAAGTGAACTAACCTGAGAAAATCTGTTCAAGGAATTGGTTCCTTTTTATTTATGCATTGGTGTTTTTGATTTATATATTTTATTAACCCCCATGAAATCCAAGCTGTGTGAATCACTTTACACAAACATGACAAAGAGCATGAATCCTATTGTTTATTTGACTATTGATATACATGGTGTTCTAATTGGCAACAACGCTGTCTCAAAGAGTGACCGTTCCCGTCCGCTCGACTTCACAACAACATCAACACTGCCTCGATTCCTCGGCACGCCGCTTCCAAACAAAGAGGGGAGAATCCACGTGTTTCAAACGCTTGGAGAAAAGTCTCATACTGCCGCATGCAAGTCCTAACAGTGTACAAAACAAATCCTCCTCAATAAATAAACAGGCACAGAATGATCGGAGGGCCAATGTCGTCTTGTCCTCAGACAGCTCTCCAAAAACTGACCCAGGACCTGTTTGGTCATCTATACTGGCGTATACGGATCCGGCTTGAAACCTGATCCCAGATCAGCGCTCGTCAAATGCCTCCAAATCCAGTTGATCATTGACTTCTTTTTTCTTACAAAAAAAAGTCTAAATAAAAAAACAGCAAGTTAATACAGCAAAGTCTACCATTATAAAATACACTTGCTTCAAGATAACTGATATTTTTTACATTACATACATGTATATATATTCATATATATATATTTATATATATATATTTATATAAAGCATAGATAAAATATGCCTTTTAATTACCATATCTGACATATGCTCTTGTATTGCACAAATCGGTATTGTTTCGAAACAAACAGTAGATAGAAAAATTTCCCTGTGCTTAATTTGTGGGTGATAAAATACATACTGCATGAATCATTTCATATTCAGAAGTTTAGCATCAATGCATGACGAGAAAATAAAGACGATGGATGAAGAGAGACGTGAGGTACATTCTTTAATATATGGGATCCGATCAGATTTAACGACAGGATTTCAGATTTGCTTGCATTTGGTGTTTTTTTATTTTTTTTAATTAAATATTTCATCAAGCGATAATAGATATAACTTTCAGCTTCGTTTCGCATGTTTCCATCGCACACATGTCTCTTTAAATGCAGAAAGCAGATCTGTTTTTAATGCAAAGCCAGAGCGGCCTACATCGACAGCATTTCTTTTAAAAAGCCCTAAATTTATAATGTGCAATGAAAAAATTATGCATTTGGATTAGACAGATTTAATATGTATAAATGTGATGCATATTTGCAATTTAAAAAATGGAAAGAAAGTCTTGGTTTATAAACTTTTTGCATCCTTTTTATTTTTGTAAATAATCACATGTTTTAAATGCATTTATTCTAATTTCTTAGAATCTGAACAAATATGTTCGTTGTGAAATTAAATGTATTAATTAAAAAAGCATACAAATGTTTTTTATTATTAATATATGTATTATCTATTACATCTATTTAATTTTATTTTAAGAATCAAATGAAACTGGTCAGATTTGGTCAGCACTCAAAATACAAAATTGATTAACAATTAACAATCTATTTCATTTGATCTGGATAATGATATTTTCTGAATCCATTTACTCAAACTGCTAATAGTTTAAATATATCTGTCCCTTGTGGAAGTCAGATTTATTTAGAAAGATATGATAAAAAATTGCAACAATTTTTAGTATTAATATGTTTATTAACTAGTTGTATATAATTGATTTTATTTAAACAATCATATTTTTAAAATGCATTTATTGAAATGGCTTAGACTAGAAAAAAAGTTAATTGTGTAAATATGGATTGAAAATTAAAATGCCAAAATAAAATAAAAATAAAAAATTGCAGTTGCAAAATCTACTTTTATTAACAATTTGATCTACTTCAGGCTTTAATTAAGTGTGTTACTTTGTAATTATTTGTGAAAGTTATTAGCAGAAACGTGCCATTGCATCACATTTATTAGTTTGCGTTTCAAATGTGTAAGATGCATGGAAACTTTATATGCATTTCAATAACGCAAATCTGAAATGTACGCCTCAATATTTTGGCTGTTTAAAAAGGTTTCATCAAACAAAAATGCACTGTGAAAAAAAATTGTGCTGCGTCACACTGACCTACAGCAAGCAGTGCTCGAAACCTCCCTCAGTAGGCAGCTGCCTATGTAGGCCCGCTAGGGTTTGAGATGGAGCCCGTATGCTTTATTCTGAGCGTCACGACTTGTTCTGCAGTAATCAGAAAGACTCTTTGGCCTTGTTAGATGAGGAGCTGAACAGAAGGAGGCCGTGCTTCTGCGGCAGAGCAGCCGTCCCAAAACATCACGTCACTGTCCGGCTGCAGAAAGCAGCTCTGCGTGAAGCATGAAGTACGTATGAAGTATGCATGCATGAGCGCATCTCACAAAAAACACAACCCTAAAACTTTAGACACGTATGGCTCCGCTCCTGTGCAAAGATAGAGTTTGACCGAAGGCAGTTCATCACACACAGTCCAGATGCTGCTAATTATGTCCAGAAATAACTCTTTTACTCCTCGTTTTTATTTAAAGTTGCATTTGGAACCCGTTTTACTTCTGCAATACGAGCAAAACACAATGTGCAATTAATGGGGATGGGGACAAATCAGTATATTGATAAATGATTATTGAAATAAACGGAATGACGTCGCAGATGAATCATTGATTTTGAGTTTTTGTTCCAAACTGTAGTGGGAAACAGACATGCCTAAATAATCTGCATTATAATCAGTTTTATGGATATAAATGTATATTTTAAGCATTTAGTGTGTTTAATTTCGACTGAGAGGCCATTGGGACCGTCAAATGCATTTCAAATTGTGTTATTACCAGTTCTGTGCTTTAAAATAAGCCTGAATGTATTATTTTCCTCAAATTATTTATGACACCCAGCCTCAATTAGGTCCGTAACATCAAGTGTCTAAACGCAATGCAAACAAACCTCGCACTTTAGAGGATACTACACAGGCTTTGCATCTGTGTCAGAATAATTTTATTAACTATTAACCGGGTCTAGTTTAGCCGGTGAGCCTCTGTAGTTTTTTTTAAGCCTGTACACATAGTTTTGTACAGGTCATGTATCAGATGTCCTGTAAATGAGTCGGAGCGAAGCCGTGCTGTTTCATCTGTGTAAATGTACACACTGACATCTGATGCTTATTTACAATTCATTCTGTCACACGACACGCCTGCGTTTTAGAAACGCACACATCGTACACGTGAAGGTAATGAATTTTCAGGTTTTAAGATGAGATGCATTAAAGCAGCAGGAGTACTGTCAGGTGATTAATCACGATTAATCGCATTCAAAATATATGTTTTTGTTTATATATGTGTGTGGACAGTGTATATGTATCCTGTATATACAAATACACTCTTGCACTTGTGTATTTGAGAAAAAAATATGCTTATATATTTAAAAAATAAATACACTCTTGAAAATAAAGGTGCTTCACAAAAGCTTTTTTGTAGTAAAAGAAGATTCTTCAGATTATAAAAGGTTATGAATACTGCAAAAAATATTTTCTTAAATATTTACAAAAAATTCTTGATTAATTTACTTGACAAGTAAAATGACTTAAGATGTCTTATTTTCTGAAATGAGACAAAAATGTAGTTAGTTTTTGCTTTAAATTAAAAGCAAAGTTCATTTTGAAAAAAAATATTGAAAATGACAAAAATATATTTTGCAGTTTCAAAGTGTACTTTTATTTAAGATGTCTAATTTTCTATAAAAAACAGATCAAAACGTTATTTTTTACAACTTTTTTGTTTTTAAAGAATTATATTTATTCTTAATTATTATTTAAAAAAATTATATCTTCCAAAAACGAAACAAGTCTTAATATCTTAAGTAATTTTACTTGTCAAGTAAATGCATCTTGATTCAAGAATGTTTAGATATTTACGCTAGAAAACAAGACACAAATACTAAATAAGAAAATCCTTTTTTGCAGGGAAAAATATGTTTTTTTTAAGAATTTTTCTTTGTGGAACAAAAATTATTCTTCTAATGCACCTTTTTTAAAAGTGTGTAAATACATGCATGTAAATATAAAAAGAAAAAACTTATATCTATAATAAATCTATACAGTACACACATGTATATTAATAACACAAAAATGTTTATTTTGGATGTGATTAATCGCGATTAATCGTTTGACAGGAATCAAATTCTGCATTTTAAGGTTAGCTTGCATCATGACTGATTCAGATGAACATTTCAGGGACCGCTAATATACAGCCGAATGTTTTGTTTGGAAGTCGTTGTTTTGTCTCTACGAATAAGTAGTGCTTTTTACTGGTGTTTCCCGACAGAAAACACCTTAAGCGAATGTGCCGTAAAGTCAATTCCTCTATGCCAATGGAGTCTGTTGATGAAGACAAACAAAAACCAAAAACAAATGCATGAAGGAAAATGGATTATAAACACAGGATATAGTTCTAGCAGGCACACTTGGGATCTATTGCTACATAAAACAGCCCTTCACCAAACCTGCCAACCCGAACCGAACGGCAGCGGCACGTTCGAGCGGACTGAGCTCCTAATATCAGTTTGAGATAGAAAAACACATGTGCTATAATCTTCACTAGTAATGTAAGCCACAGTTACAGCTGGAGGCCGTTACAGTAGAAACTTTGACACTTTTTTTTTAACTCCTTTAAATTCCAATAAATATCGCTAATGTTATTCCTAAATGTAGCAAATTATTGCTGAACGTATTTTGTGCAAAACAATCGAAAAGAAAAGTGTTCTCGTTAAACCCCTCCTTAACCATGCAGTTTCCGCATGCAAAAATAAATACTTCACCGTAGAAACAAATGTGTCGCGCGTTCGAAAGGAAGCATGTGCAATAGTTCGCTAGAAGTTAGTAAAGACAGGTTTTAAGCGAGTGCCCATTTCTGGCGCATGTCTGATTGTCTTTTACTAGTCTTGATATAACGAGCGAAACGTCATAAGAAATGGCAAAATAAAAAAATAACAACAGAAAGTGCAAATACCACTGCCTTTTCATCGCTAGGGACACAAATCGTAAAGAGGTAATCGTCATGCTTTCCAAAATGGTGTGAAGTATGAAAATTTATTACATGGATGCACCGCTAAGAGTCATCTACATCTTCTCAAATCTTAAAAGGAATCACGGCATTTTAAGTAAGACCTTACGGACTAAAATGCGTTGCGTTCAGTCTAATATACGATGATTACATCCTCTAATTGCGACTACGGATCTCATTCATGCGTTCAAACTGTGAAGGTTGATGTGTGCATGTTCAAAGAGCATGTCTGCGACACTTTCCCCTTGTATATTCAAACAAATGTGAACCACAAGAGAAATAAAACGGTCTACAAAAACCTCCCAGGACTTTGTGTCTATGTTACATTCGGTAAACAAAAAGGAAAAGGCGACGTCCGTCACAGAAATGTCTCACGATCTCGGTCTGTGAAAGGTTCGCTCAGGTCCGTGTTCGCGGCATCTGGGATCAGAGCGTGAAAAAGTTCGCTAGTCACCCGCGTGACGCTATCGTACGACGGTGGAGACGAAGTAGCTGATAGCATTTCTGTAACTTCGGCTTCTATGCCGTAGTTCTCCATGATCATCGCAACGATAAGTCCTTCGTTCTCCGGCGAACTGTCGCCCTCTTTGGCGGCGTCTGGCATGTGGAGTTGACGATAAAGTAGCGAAGCTTGTTTAAGCTGTCGTCGCATTAGATGCCTCCGATACGCGCGTTGGATCATTATCGCGGAAACGTCCTCTTGCTTGCGCCGAAGTGTCGTCGTGATCGGTTCGTAGGAAATCTTGGACGGGTTCGCCATCATAAACTTCTCCTCCATTTGTTGCTTCAGCGCGTCCATTTCGTCCGACTCTCCAAGAACGCGTTTGGTAAACGCAAAGAGGATATCCAAACAATGGATTTTATCGCCGCTCACCATCGGCAGGTCCATGGATATCAGTTTGATTTTGTTGGGCTTGGAGATGCGCAGCGGCTCAGAAAGTGAGTCTGCGAAATCCGAGAGTTTGGAGTATTCGATGAACTGCGTCGCTTCCGGATCAAACTTCTCCCAGACTTCGTAAAACATCTCGAAGTCATCCTCGCTCAGCGGCTCGGTGCTCTCCTCGGTGGCCACGCTGAAGTTCTCCAATATAATTGCAATGTACATGTTGACCACGATGAGAAACGAGATGATAATGTACGTTACGAAGAACGTGATTCCCACTGAAGGATTCCCACAGTTTCCACGAACGTTTGTTCCAGTGTGAGGAACGTCCGGGTCGCACTCCTCCGGAGAGTTGTTTAGGATCGGACTGAGCAGATTGTCCCATCCGGCCGACGTCGTGATCTGGAAGAGGCAGATCATGCTGTTGCCGAACGTTTCGAAGTTGAACATGTCGTCGATGCCACCTTGCTTCTTGACGTAGGCGAAGTTGGCCATGCCGAAGATGGCGTAGATGAACATGACGAGGAACAGCAGCAGGCCGATGTTGAAGAGCGCTGGGAGAGACATCATTAACGCGAAGAGCAGCGTCCGGATTCCCTTGGCGCCGCGGATGAGCCGAAGGATTCGTCCGATTCGAGCCAGGCGGATGACGCGGAAGAGCGTCGGCGAGACGAAGTACTTCTCGATGATGTCTGCCAGAACAATACCTGGAATGAAAAAGAGATATCAATTAGAGTCATTCCCTTTAGAGAGCCGTTCACACAATAACTATAAAGTAGTGCTGTCAAACAATTAACGATATAACCCAACGATATTGTTTATCTGTGCCTTTATCATTATAGTTGTGGTGTGGACTGACATTAAGAGCAATTTTTAGAACATATTTTTTTTTTTACTAAAATAGCAAACTAAACAACGGATGATAATAATAATAATAATAAAATTAATTCAAGCTATTTGGTAAAAGTGCTATTTTATTGTCATTGAGCTACTATTATAGTTTCAATC
Organism: Enteromius treurensis; assembly: GCA_032275025.1. Taxonomy (NCBI): domain Eukaryota; kingdom Metazoa; phylum Chordata; class Actinopteri; order Cypriniformes; family Cyprinidae; genus Enteromius; species Enteromius treurensis. The sequence continues at coordinate 4,407,521 of JAUCMU010000050.1, read as the reverse complement.
ACTATTCAGAATTTAGGAATTCAGAATCTAACCCTAACCCTAATAATAATGAAAAAGGTTTTATTTTAATTACATTTTGTTTCAAGTAACAGATTTTTTTTACGGTTAATTTATTTTGGTTAAGTGTGAGAACCCTGGTTGTCAAGGAAACATTTCTTTTTTTTCATTTAACTAAATGAAAAAAACTTGATACAAAAAAAAAACTGGAAAAAAATATAAAGATATTAAACACACACACACACATTTTTCTTTTGAAGTATAACAAAAACAGAAAACATGAAAATAAAAACTATAAATAAAAGCTATAATAGTAACAATGGTAGCATCAATCGGAGACATCCATTACAATCCATAAGAAAACACTTTGCATGTAGGATTGAAAAAAAAAACATGAACTATTTAACTAAGTCTTGATTGGAAACAACATACAGTCCGTGACGATTAGAATCCAGATGCCACATCACCACCAAACCATGACCACCTTGATTTATTGAACCTACTTAAGAGTTAAACGCCAGTTTTTTATTTTCAGCGGCGCATCTTTAAGCTTTTAACCCTGTGGAGACACAGACAGCAGCGGGGGGTTTTAGCTTTTAGCTGAGACTGATAGCTCAATTACTGGACAATCACCTGAGCTGACAGCCCTGATTGCTCAAATTACCTTCACCTTAAACCATCTCCCCTCTTCTCTCGCCTGTTAACCCCACTGGCCTTCCTCATTCTCTCATCTGGGTCACGAAGGGCGTCTGTCCTCAAAATCACCTTGTCGTGTCTCTTAAGCACCGGCTGCCTATTTATTAGTAGGTGAAGTGCTACAAAATTGCATTGAATCCCTTTAGACTTTGATTTATAAATAAGGCCAGACGGTAAATCTACCGTATCTTACAAACAGAGATATTTCACATTTTCATCTACGATTTAATAGAACTGGTTGCCTCTTGCAGAAAATATATCTAAATAATATGATATATTAATTTCACTTATCATATTAATTATAAATTGTACTTTTAAGAAAGCTCAAAAAGGGTAGATTATTTTTTTTAATTAAAAATAAAAATGGTAAAACAATCAATACATAATAAAAATGTAAAATATATATGTTAACTTTTTTTTATTTATGGCTGACCAGTGAAAATTATATTTATTAATATATATATATTAAAGTACAAGTGCCATGACAATGTAACATGTAAAAACAAAAAAATGTGTAAAATACATTTTAATGTAATTTAATATTATTTTAAATTACAAAATATTAAAACAAACCAATTTTATTATTTAAAATTGTGGTTCAATTAAATTATTTTAATGACTGTATTTTATTCTTTTTATTTTTATGCCATCCATACTTCTTCAGGCTAACAATTAAAATACATATTAGATTGAGAGAATATAGGACACATGAAAAATCTATAAAGAATATTAAAAAAAAGAAATACAATGTTCAAAAATAAAATGTTTGTATGATTAAATGACACTTTTCAGCTTAGAAATCTAAATATATATTGAAAAGGTACTTAAAAAATATATTACATTTGTATTTTAAATGACACTCATGTCTTAATAACTAATATATATATATATATTTTAAACTATTTTTCAATATTTATATTTAAAAATAATGTAAATCATCAATTTAATTAAGTTGAACAAATATGTGTGACATTATAGAAATAATACAATAATATTTATAGTTATTAAAAATAAAAAAAAAGTATTTAAATGCATTTTAATATTATTTGAAAGTTAAATAACTTAGTTAACTTGTCATGGTTAACTTGTCATAACTAAGCATACTGTAGCCTTATGCATATTAAAAATACGTATACGTATATATATATTTTCTTTGTTGCTGACCAGCCCTTGCTGGTGATCAACCTTAAAGAATCATACATTTTTTTGGAGATTACTGAAGTATTCCCTTACCCACGATGGAAAGGATGACAACCACAAAGTCGAAGATGTTCCAGCTGATGGTGAAGAAGTAGCAGCGTAGGGCGATGAGTTTGATGATGCACTCAGTGGTGAAGATGACGATGAAGGCCAGGTTGAAGTAGTAGAGGATGTACTCGATGCTCGGAGACTGTTCGTCCGTCTCCACCATCATCGTCACCATGTTGAGGATGATCAGCAGCATTATCATGATGTCAAACGCTTGTTTGGACACCAGGTCAAAGAAGAATCCCTGGACCGGGTTCTGAGAATAAGGCAAAGAGTCAAAATCAAACAGAATCAAGCATATGTTACCCTGAAGTCATGAGAGCTCAGGTATATTTGTAGCAATACACAACAATACAATATAATACAATAGAAGTGTGGATGGCATAAAAAAGGGGTCAAAATTATACATTTCTCTTTTATGCTAAAAATCATTAGGATATTAAGTTAAAATCATGTCCCATAAAGATATTTTGTAAATTTGCTAACACAAATCTATTAAAATTAAATTTTCGATTAGTAATATGCATTGCTAAAAACTTCATTGGGACAACTTTAAAGATGATTTTCTCAATTTATTTATTTATCAGATTCCAGATTTTTCAAATTGTTAAAATGTGTAAATATAAAATAACATGAAACATTTAAAAACAAAACAAAAAAACTTTAATAATAATAAAAAAAAAATACATACTAAGAAAAGAAAAGAGTATTAATAAAATAAATAAAACTGAAAATAAAAAATGTAAACTATACAGACGTACAAAAACAAAAAGCTAAACCTGTAAAAAAAACTTACTAAAACAACAAACTGAAATAAAAATGTATTCAAACTATATAGAGATATTTACAAAACATTAACAGAAACTAATACAATTGACAAAAGTAAGTCTGTATCTAAATATTTAGATTTTTTTGGCACCCTCAGATTTCAGAACTTCATACATTTTCATACATCAATGGAAAAATTAATTTATTCAGCCATCCTAAGATGATGCTGAAATCTCAATTTAGAAAAAAAGACCCTTGTGACTGGTTTTGTTCTCTAGGGTCATTTTGATCAAAAAGCAATGGTATACTCACCAGAGGTCTTGGGATGGGTTTCTGAGGTTTCTTGGATCCCAGTTTCTTCATGGCGTTGTAATATTTCTTCTGTTCTTCTGTCATGAAGATGTCCTGTCCTCCTAAGTACAGGGAAACTCTTCTGTTATTATTACTGTCTCGATCACGTTCACACGCTTCAGGCTCATTATTCTGTTGATCTTAATACTTATCTTTCGCTTCTGTTGGTTGAAATTGTCAATGATGACACCGATGAAGAGATTGAGTGTGAAGAAGGAGCCGAAGATGATGAAGATGACGAAGTACAGGTACATGTACAGGCTGTTCTCTTTAATGGGCTGCTCTTCCACCTGTTTCAGAAGATTAGAGACGCTCGAATTAACAAACCATAGGTTCTCATGTGTTTCAGTCTGCTTTTATGAGCTCAAAAGGCTTTTACTTACGGATCGTGAGTCCACCGCGGCGTACATGATCTCCATCCAGCCCTTAAACGTGGCCTTGGGAAGAAGAAAATACATAAACTATATGAGTTTTTTCATTTAAAACTCTATTTTTCATCTGGACTCTTTCTGGCAGGTCTAAATTCAGTCCATTAGTACTTAAAACGAGTAAATATAAGATAAAATATGAAATTTACAAAATACAACAAACAAACCAATAGCAACAAACATTAACTGAAACTGGGAGGAAAATAAATAAAACAAAACTCAATTGAAAATACACGCAAAAAAAAAAAAAAAGCAACTGAAACTCAGACTGTTGAAACTTAAAATGTAATAAAATAACTAGAATTTAAATAATCAAAATGCAATAAAGAAAATTGTATATAATAAAATAGAAACAATTTTTACAGTCTGTAAAAAAACGTGAAACTTACTCAAACTGAATAAATAAAAGCGAAATAAAACCACAAAAACTCTCATAAAATAATAACAGGAAGTACTTAAAATGACGTCAATCTGTAGAAAAACTGAAATAAAAAAATAATAAAATAAACAAAAATAAAAACTATATTTAAAAAAACTAATAATAAATAATAAAAATTATATTTGTATAATATATTTTTTTTTTTAAATAAACAAACTTTTTAAAAAACTTTTTTAGAACTTTAAAAAAACAGGCAAAAACTAAATTATTATTGGATTTTTTTCTATTTTTCTTTGTGTCAGATGTTTTGCTGATTGATGTATTGAGAAGTGGCCATTCCAAGAATTTACTGTGAATAATTAATAAGTAAATGAATGAACGTATTAAAGGGATGAATGAATGAGTGAATTGAAGGACCAATGGATGAATGAATGATGGATGTATTAATAAATAGATGAATGAATCATGGATGAATGAATCAATGTATTAAAAAATCAATAAATGAATAAATGGATGAATAAGTGAATAGATGATTAAATGAATGAATTGATGAAAGGATAAATGAATGACTGACTGCAGGCCGTGTTCTCAGCAGTGAGCGGCAGGACTCAGTCCGGTCGTTCTGTTCTAGGTCTTCGTTAGCAGTAATTACAGGTCTTTTGAAGGAGATGCAAATGAAAGGTTTGTTTCGGGTGAAGTCACTAGAAGGTGATGGAAAGGAGCTAAGTGACTTGTTGCTAGGTTACAGCATCAACTAAGTTAAAGTGAAGAATGAAGTGCGTTGGCTCTTGCTGAGCACAAACTTTGGTATAATGGCACTGGCGGCGGCTAAAAATATGCTGATTGATTGGCTCTCGGACAGACGGAGGTGGCCAGCGGCGGAAGAAAACCAGCCTCGAGAAGAAAGAAGCGAGAAAATAAAGCTAAAGCTCAGCGAGACCGGCACCACCTTCCAGAAACAGAACTCCAACAGAACTGAACAATGGACCTTTCATGAGCAATAACACTTCATTTTCATGAGAAATTAAATAAATGAATAGAAACAGAAATATAAAAATAAAATAATAAAATATAATTGCCTAAATTTAAGATTTATTTATTTGAAAATGCATACAAATTTCCACAAATTAAACATTTGCATAAATTATTTTAATTTATTTATTTTTTCATTTTAAAATGACATTTTAAATAGTTTCAGTTTAAGTTAATAATGTGAATGTTGCCATTTTCTACCAACTCCTTAAATATAATTTCATTAATTATATCATTACTGTAATACATAGATTTAGACATAAATGTTTTAGTTATATATATATATATATATATATATATTAATGCCTAAATGTAAAATATTTTTATTTGGACCGCATATAAAGTGTGTTTTTAGGAGAAATACAACATTATTTTTAAATGAAGAAAAATTAACCTGATCTGATTTTTTTTTTATAACAGACCAATATTTCAGAGGCAGTGTGTGCACCTTTATACCAAAGCTAAGATTATAAAGAGGATAGTTCCGCTCCCTGATTCTGATTGGTTGAGGCGCATTCAAAGCCGTTGTAAATGACTCTACAAACCTACACCTTTGTTTACTTTCTGTGTTGCTCAGCAACCACAACTGTTTCTGAGGAACTACATTGTTTGGTGGAAGAATACTGTTTTTCTGAGTTGTTATAAATTCACTGTAAACCATGGCCTTTTGGGGGTTGTTGCTTTATTAAAACAACGGAAAAACTCTTTAAGATGACCTGCAGACAGAACGAAACAGAATTGACTTCTACTCACTACTTGCAGCAGAGCCAGGTATCCAGCTCCCACGTTGTCGAAGTTGACCTTGACTTTGGTCCAGTAGAACTGTGTGCTGTTGATCTCCAGGCACTCGCTCTTGTTGTTGATGAAGGAGGCGTTGTAGATGAAGCCGGTGCGATTGACGCAGCGACCGAACTTCCCAGCGAACAGATTGACTCCCATGATGCTGAAGATCAGCCAGAAGATCAGACACACCAGCAGCACGTTCATGATGGACGGGATAGCTCCGATCAGAGCGTTCACCACCACCTGAAGAAGACAGAGCACAGTCAGGAACACAGCTGACATAGAGATCGGGCCAGAAACGCACTCCAGATTTACACACTGGAGCGAAAACTCCGGATTACGTACGAAACACGTCGAATGTCTTTTACAGCCATTCATTAAACATGAACTTTTGGATACAACTACTGGATCAAATACAGCACGTTTCTGTCAATGCGACTTTTTATCTCAAAAATCGGACTTCTTTTTTCACAATTACAACTTAAATCTCGCAACTCTTAAATCTGTTAAATCTTTCTGACTTTTTGGGGCAGTTTCCCGAACAGGGTTTAAGACTAGTCCTAGATTAAAATAAATGTTAAGAGCTGTCTAAACTGGAA
>JAUCMU010000050.1:4363479-4389901 GCA_032275025.1 Enteromius treurensis | reverse complement strand
GGCAAATCGGTCTCTCTGGCGAGTTCCCATATGTAACGTCTCCGTTCCCTCCTTCAGGGAACGTGGGTTACGATAGTTACCTAGACGTTTTTCTTTATGAAAAACACCTAAATTGTTTTCTAGAGAACAAAGCAAATATATTGTTATGCACTACCATTCCAAGGTTTGGGTCAGTGTGAAACAATTTTTATGCTTAAAAAAAAAAATCCTTATGTTTCCCACAAAAATATGAAGCAGTAAAACTGTTCAAATGAATGATAATAAGAAGTATTTATTGGCCACTTAGTCAGCATATTTAAATGATTTCTGAAGGATCATGTGATGTTGTAGATTGGAGTAATGATGCTGAAATGCTTGGCATCACATAAGTATAAATTACATTTCAAAATGTTTTCCAAACCATAATTTTTGAAGCCTTTCCGAAGATAAGAGATCTTAACTTGAACTTCTGAATAGTAGTGTGCATAACGGTTTAAATGCATCAAATGTGATGTACACTATATATGTTACTCCCTGAAACTAAATCCTGGTTCTCTGTTTTTCAAAAACAAGGATGTGAGAGATGAAGAGGCATCATCATTTGACATTTTACTGAGGTTATAACACCGTGAAAACTTCACCAACAGCACGGTCCAGTGCCAAAGACTAACACTCACCCACAAAATGGCAAGCGTTTCTGGAACATGAACCCCCCCAGCAGATGTTTGTCCAACTAAGTAGGTCATCGAAATGGATTATACAACAGAAAAAAATGACTGTATTGTGCATTGCTCTAGATAAGACAAGCTCTTAGTAACAGAAAAATGAATAGGAAAATGCACAAAAGTGAACACATTATGCCCTGAATTATGACACAACACAATTTTTAGAACGGTTGTATAACCACCTCCCCGCTGTGTGTTCATTTCTCTCTACGGAAGTGATTTAACTGTTAGTCATTTTTCCACAAATCTTGCACCATGAATGTGTTTGATCAGGATTGCATCTCTGCATATAAGAAGCCAGAGAGTCTGAATCTAATGTCTGACTTATCAAAATCTAAATTTTGTCATAATTCATTTTGTCATTTTAAAAATGCATGACTTTGTTTCTTGTTATATAAAACAACATGTTTTAATAAAACAAGGCCATTCGTTCCATGCATTCGCATTAAATAGATCTGGGGGATATCAAGCTTCAAGAAGCACCATAAGTGGAGTACATACATTCGTCAACTATTAATCATTGAGACCAGGTTTGTGAACTTGGACCATCTATTCACTGAAAGATCTCACTTCAAAGACTAATCTGTTTAGGAGTCAGACATACAGCAATATCTCACAAAAAAAGTCAAATATTTCAGTCAATAATGCAGTGAATTTCATTTCAGTCAGTGCCTGTACTTATTTCAGCATTTCTCATGTTATTGCCTCCTAAGCATGAACCGCTTTGTTTTATTCATATTTGTAAGTCACTTTGGATAAAAGCATCTGCTAAATGAGTAGTATTACATTTAAGCTTCAATCTGTTCATAACACAAAGCTATCATATGCCTTCAGAAGACTTGGAATATAGTGCACAAGGCATATATACTGTACTAGTTTTATGACACTGTTATTATATTTTTTTTATTTTCTATTTTTTGAAGCTTGACAGCCCCAGTCCTCTTTTACTGTGATTATATTGAAAATACTAACACACATATTTCTTTAGTTTTTTTTCCTTTGATAGGACAGACAGTCATACAGGTATGAACTGACATAACAATAAATGAATGCATATCCAATTTTGTATTTTATGGTCCACAGCTGCAAGATATAATGTTGAAATTTCAGGAAAATATGCTAAATAAAGATGCAATAGCAGGATATGGATTGTTTCCATTTCCAAAAACAGTACTCTAAAGTACTTCAAATGGTTGTTGTTTGTGAGTGCTGGCTAACCTGGGCTTTTGGAGGCAAGTTTTTCGGACTCTTTGGGAGTGCGGAACAGAACAGGGTCACTCAGGGGGCTGGTGCCGCTCATGCTAATGGACTGCACATGGACAATGTACTCTGTGTCTTCCTCCAAGTCCCATAATGCACATGAACGAGTGGTGGTGTTCACTTCCTGGATAAACCGTAGCATACGAACGTCCTTTTTCTGTGAACATCAAAATGAACAAAAATTCTGAGTTTGAGAGAAAGCTAATAATCTATTCATAATCCATATCCTAATCCATCCTATTTCATTTCTTAATACATGTTCCTGGTCTAATTGTAAATAATTCATCATTGCATGTAATAATCAATATGTGATATGCAACAACTTTCCTCTTTGGTTTATGTCACCCTTCTTTTTCTCTCCCTTTCCATATCCAGTGATGCATTTGTATTCATTTATAAATTCATTCCTTTTTTTTTTTGGATGATGCAAATTAGCTTTTGGTATTCATTTATTTTTCTTTTTATTTAAATCTCATGTTTTAAATTAACTTCAAATAAATAAACTGCAAATGACACCCACATGAAACCCAAATACCTCATGAATCTAGATGTTGTTTCTTATTTTCATTTTTCTCTCTACTCTGTTTGTGCATGCATCAAAAATAGAGAGCTTTTTGAAATAAAATAAACAATAGCTGAAATAAGCAACATTTTACAGCTTCCTTTTAGTTTAACCTCATGCAGTAAGATAATGAAAACTAAAACTGAAATAAAAATAAAAATGAGAAAACTATAAAAAAATATCTATATCGAAATAATTTGTATAACCCACACATCCTAAATGTCTCACTCAAATGTATCTTATAGCAGTAAAATAAATTGCACATGCTGTATAATGTTGACTGTAATGTCTTACAGTGTGCACTGACAAACAGTGCTATTGGTCCAATTCATTCTTAGTGAATTCCCACCATACTTGTGTTAAGTGGTTTTGATAAGAAATTCATGAGGAGATAAACAGTTAACACACACACACACACACACATTCATGCACACTGCAGAAACTCTGTCTCGCTCAGTTTGGTGACAAGCTGTAATGGCTTTGTACTCCAGCAGATGGTCACTGCAGTTCTTATTACAGAGGTCTCCACAGTGACTGCTTTCCTCAAATCTGCTTACACACACACACACACACACACACACACACACACACACAAACTAATGCATGCATGCATGCATGAATAAAACATTTACAGAAAGCTCAAGGCCACCTAAAATATCAACAGTATGTGCCCTCGAAGAGAAAGCAGCCTACTCTACATCGACACATAATCAACATGCTTACACAAGCATTCCTCCATGATACTGCCTCATTAACCTTGAGTTATGAGGTGATTTTGCTGTGTTTTGCACATGTAAGGACTCGAAATTGACCATAAACTGATTCAATACCTGCTGGGTGATGGCGAACCCAATGACTGGATCTCCCTCCAGAATCTCCCATGTCACTATCGCTGAGTTCCCCTCCAGTGCTTTGATGGTCACATTGAGCGGAGCAGATAAACTGTCTGAGGATGACAAAAAATGAATAAAAGGGATAAAAGGTGCTGATGTGACATACTGCAAGACTTCTTGTACTTACAACCCCATAATAACGATATTTAAAAAAAAAACTAAAAAACTGCAGAAAATGTAGAAACTCAATATAGGAACTTCAAAGTTCATCTTGCTTATTTTGAATAATAATAATAATAATAATTTAATCATGATATCACATTTACCTGTTACTTTTAGCTTTACCAGATTGGACCAGTTACAGTCATTTGTGTCATTTATTCAGCCATTTAGCTGTGAGTGAGTAAAATCACTGTCCAGTTGATAAACAGTATATTTAAAATATAAAAAGTGAATCTGATACCCCCCACCCCACCCAGCACCATCTGTCTAGATATTTATGCAGCAGCCGCATATATTAAACACTTACTAAAGCTAGTATATTGGCAGTATCAAGTCCAAACTTGCTCTGCTGCAGAAGTGTGCAAAGTAGATCTTACCCGCCAAGAACAAATACATAAACATTGCCATATCCATCACATTCTATAATTGTTCTGAGAGTTGTCCTGATGAAAAGTGTTCCTTTATGCCTGCCATTTTCCTCTATTGCCTGCCATATACATATATTTATTGCCTGTGTAAAGTAAAACAAACCTTGTATAGTTATGCAGAATGTACACATATACTGAAGCAACATTGCAGTTCTCATTTGATATCATTCTTATAACTCATATCCAATTCATATGTTGCTAGGGTTTTTCTATAGGGTCACTTAAATCCATAAGACCCCAGAATAGGAATTTCTTATTATTATCATGCATGTGTTCAGTTGTGATGGTAATTCAAAATTCCTTTCACCCCAAATGGTTCACTCTGTCTTTTCTGTTATGTCAACTCTTTTTCTAATGCTGAAATGAATAGTGCGGTTTGGCTGATGGAAATGCCCTGATGCTTAGCTCTATATTTGTTCAAGATCGATATTTCCACTGCTCTTTACTTTTATTTACTGTGTGGAAGCTCTTAGATTGATATCTGAACCATCCTGTTTTTGATGGTCATCAAACAAAGAAAATGGCCAAGAGTGCACAAAGCCAGCCGCCGTTTGGCCACTGGGCATTTTTCATGAATTAAATGGAAATGGTTTGCAGCGTAGACATCAGAAGTTGTGTGTCATCACTTGTCAGAATGATAATATGCCGCTACATAAATCGGTGCGTGAAGATCTAATCATCAGTAATGTTTGTTGACTACAGAGTGAAATGGTTGTCGGCTTAATGTCATCCATCACAATGTAACAAATTCACACCCTGCAGATGGGAAATAATGTATATAAAGGGGATGACAGACACAGAAAGCCAGTCATCCCTGAGGACACAATATGTCTCCCACTGGGCAGGAACGTGTTTGAACCAGTCATACATTACACTTTAAATAGGAGAGTAATGTAACATGCTTTCAGAAACATGCCTCAGTAGTTTATTGATGCCTATGAGGAGCGCAGAATTCATGGTTCATGAAATCTTGCTCAGAAAAAGTAAAAATGCAAAATGTAAATTCTGTCATCATTTACTCACCCTAATGTCGGTTTGAACCGCTTGAACTACTTTCTCAAAAAACACAGAGAAAAAGGTCTTCTTTTCCATACAAAGCAATGGCCTTTGTGTTATTTTCACTAAAACGTTCATTTAAATAAACTGAAATATTACTTTTTTTTGGGGGGAAAAAATGTAAAGTTATAAATTATGTATTGTTAATTAAATTATGAAAGTTTAAGTGAAATTGGTCATATGATGTGATTTCATTGTTTCCTTTCTCTTTGGAGTGTTTCAATCCATCAGTGCATAGATAAGATCCCTGTAGATGCAAAGATTAAAGTTTCAACACCAAAGACGTATTCGTTATAAAACGTATCACTCGTCCACACCCTTCTAAAATGGCACTTTTAAACACGCTCCCACTTTTTTACATCACAGAGTGGGTTTATTTTTATAACACCACCCAAAAAAAAGGTGTAACTATTACTCTCGCTGTAGTGTTGTTGCCAGTGCCATGTTCTGGAGACACTGTGTTGTGAAAGTGAAGCTACTTTGTTTGTGCTTCCAAAAGAAGACACAACTAGAATCAGTGCTTAAGTTGCACTCACAACACTGTTTCAGAACAGTTCAATCCAAATATTCAAATGTGTTTAGCGTATTTACAGAACTGATTTCTTAAACCTGCAGAGCAGCCTACGCTAGCTGTGCAAAGAGGCTGTACAGTGGGGCTGTTCTAATTCAGCAAGGAGGTAGTCTGTCTGGCGCTTCTGACTCACAACCCGTAAGATACGTTATGTTTTTTTTTTTTTTTTTTTTTTTTAATTAAAAGAACCTGCTACTTACTATTCAAATGCGAGTTTTGGGCAGTGTAGAGTAGCGCTTGTTGTTTTTGGTTGCTCGAATCACAAATACAAACATGCTCTCTTATGTTGATGAGGTGCAGTGCAATGCAATGCAACGCAATACGTAAAAACACTGTACTAATCATGATAATCAGTAGCAATGTCTCCACTGGATGCAATAAATGCCTCCAGTATCTTTATTGTTTTTGTGCCATAGCACTGGGACACAGCATCACGTTATGATAAGCCACATAACATTTCCATCACATAATTGAGGTATTTGCCCAATCAAAACACACTACACACAACGTCGACTTATTCTACTAACCCTAAACCTACTATAACAGTCTACTCTGAGAGTTACTAGACATGTTACTAATTAAGGAGAAATAGTTAACATGCAGTTCACATGTTGTTACAAAGTTACTTACAGTAACAGTAGAATGTCTAAAGTGCATCATCAAAATAAAGTGAAACTAAATAGAATTTTCAGTGAATAACAACTTAGAACAATTGAATGACTTCAGAAGTGTAATGATCAGCTGGATGTGCCAGCAAGACGTTGGATGGCACTCCAGTCCTCCATAAACTGTGTGTGTGTGTTACTTTCTGTTTTCATTTCTGGACTATACTGGATGTATATATACCAGTCTGTTTGTTTGTCTGTCACGGATCATTGCTTATGTGTATTTCCATCATTGCCGTGTAGTTTCATTCGTGTTTATATTTCTATTGTTCTCTGTTGGATTTATCGTTGCCGAACTCTGCTCTCCCTGGATTTACGCTTTTGTCTCACCCCTTGGTTTGTGTTTGCTACTGTTACTGACCTACGCTACGCCAACTGGATTATTCTTCTGTCTTTGCTTCCGTTAACCCTGCTGTATTGATTATCAACCTTGCCTTTCTTACTCTGCCTTTATTAAACCATTTGCGTTTGAATTCAAACGACACCTGGTTCCTGATCTTCGTTACAATATTTATAATAAATACACACACATCCATGTATATATTTCAATGTTTATATATTAAATATATTAATATAGCATAAATTAAGTGAATATAAATATATACACTTAAATTTTATAATATATACTGTATGTTTGTGTCTTTATATAAATATCATAAATGCACTACACACATATATATTGAGTAAACATTTAAAAATATATATTTTATTTTATTTTTTAGTCATTTTTGTTTTAGGAATGAATTAAAATTTTAAAAATATTTCTCATGTTTTTAACATTTTTAAATATGCCCATAAAATCTATATATACTAGCAACTAGCTGAAATCAAGTAAGTTATAACCCTGATGAAAACTATATCATGTCTAATAATATCTGCCTAATGCATCCTTGCTGAATTAAAGAGTTTATTAATTTAAAATGTCTTGCTGACTTCAAGCTTTTAAACAGTAGTGTCCATTTGTTGACATTTATTTGCACAAGCGCTGCTATTTTTAGCCACATTATGCTTAATATTAATCGATACATTACACAGTAAAGTCTTTAAACGTGTGCTTGAAGTGCATTCAAACAAATATACAGCGTAAAACAATTACAGTATCGATTAGCTGCAAAGATAAAGCCATAAAGCTGACAGGAGCTGAGGTGAAGTGTGTTCAGTCTCAGTCAGACGTCACAAACACGCACTTGGCCCTCTAATAGGTGACCCGCTGCTCCGGTTACGCTTCCTCTGTGGATCACAGTTTCCAAGACAGTGTTAAGTTCACTTGATAACACTGTAAACGGTAAATTATTCGTAAGCCTCTTGCTGTCTTTTCAATAATTACGTTTGCCGCTGAAGCCCAGAGGTCACAGGAGAGGTGACCTTTCAGTCAATCTCCATCTCTGTTTTTCTCAGAAACAGCCCATAACTCTCATGTTAACACTCACTTTAATGCATGTGTCTTAGTTAATTTTATTACATTTATTTCAGTTTAAGCCATTTTAGAGAATCAAGTTAAACTAAATGAAAAAGAAAAATGTTGCTTTGCAGCTGAAATAAAATAAGTTTATGCTCTTCAAATATTTTATTTCTGTTAATGTGTATTTTATTTATTTATGTTTTTTGTTTCGTTTAATAATGTAGTTTCAGAGTAGTTTTAGTTAACTATAATGAGCCTGATTAGTACACAGGGCATTAACTAACAAACTAAAAGATTTAAAAAAAAAAATGCATAAGTAATATTAAAATAAAAATATGTGCTTAAATAATGTTTTCAAATTAAACATTAATGTTTTATATATATGTATATATTATAGTTAACTGTTACCAAATAATGAATAGTTATTACTTTTGGACAGACAGAAAAAAAAAGAAAAAAAGGAAAAAAAAAAAAATATATATATATATATAATATGAAGTCAAATATTTCTCATTACATCTTTCTGAGACAAAATGAGGAGCTCCATGAAAACCAAATCAGATCTAAATTTGAACACAAGTTTTTCTGAACCCATCTGACAGCTCTCAGGGAGGAGTGGTATTGGGTCACTAGCTCCATGTTTGGGTCCTTTGCTTGTGTTTTTAAGCAGCGCTGTTGTGTTATTGGTCAGGAAGTGTGTGTTTAGTTTATATCTGGAGTCAGAAGCAGGTCTGAGAGGGAGGTCCGTCGTGATTCAGCTGACCCACAATCCACCGAAAGCAGGGCCAAAGATCAATGTGTTATTTTAACTACTGTAAAATCAAAGCTTCCAGTGAAGGTCAATACAGGACTGAACAACTTCACACACTCGTACAGTTAGATATCGTACAAGAGAGAAAACTACAGTAGAGCAAGTGATACCGAACCAAAAAATATGAGGGAATTACTGTATATATATATATATATATATATATATAATGTAAAGGCATGTAAAAACTCTCTCTCTCTCTCTCTCTCTCTCTATATATATATATATATATAGTGAGTGTGTTTATTTATAAATACATAGTAAATATACACATAACACATACATATATTATGTAAACTAAAACTTAAATTTTTGAATGCAATAAATAAAATACAAAATAAAGGTTTTATTTAAATATATGTTTTTGTGTATATTTATATTCTTTGTATATGTATATAAATGCACACACATACAGTATATATTTTGAAAATATTTACATGTATATACATGCTTGTATTTATATCCATAATTTATATTACAAATAAATATATTATATACATATCTTTCTGAAATATACAGAATGAATATATATATATATATATATACTGTATGTGTACATATACTGTAAATATATTATTTAAACAGAAACAAAAGCCAAGCATCTCTCTGAAATACATAATCATGTACATAATCAATATTGAAACCAAAGCAAAAAGTTTTGAACTTAAATAAATTAATAAATCAGAGGAAAAGATTAGAAAATAAATACTAACAATAAAATGACTGAATGAATAAAGCTGCATGACAAAACCAAAGCAGGCAGCAGTCAGAACACAAACTCAGCTTAATATCAGAATCCGAAACAAAAGCATTTGTTAAATGTCAACATTTGAAGTGAGTTGTGTAATTCTATTGGGGTCACAGAATCTGTTGTGACAGAAACAGCAAGAGAGCTTGATCCAGAGAGATTCAGAGATTTTAGGAGGTTACCATGTGTCAGAGACGTTACAGGAGGACACCGGTCATTTATATAATAGATTCAGTTATGTTTTATTTTTATATGTTCAGTATTCTTTTTACATTTAAGCTGATTTTTTTGTAATTTTGTTTCGTGTTTTTGTGATTTTTATAATAATGTTTAAAATATGCTTTTAGGTTTAATTTATTTTAGTTTTTTTATTTTCATTTTTGTGCATGAACATTAACTTATTTTATTTTATTAATAATTAAATATTAGTATATATATAAATAAATTTTTTATATTTTAATAAATTCTTATTTTACATATATTTTAAGTTTAAATTTGTGTATATTTTATTATGCCTTTATATATTAATTTTCATATTCCATAAGTCTCTCTGGCCAGGTTTCATAGACAGAGCTTAGTTTAAGCCAGGACTAGGCACTAGTTAAATTAAGATGTTTAGCAAGCTTTCATAAAAGTGCATTGGTAATAAACATTACTGGTGTGCATCTCGAGACAAAACAATGGCACTGACATATTTCAAGATCTGTCAGTGCAAGATAATTTTCAATGAGACAGCTAAAACATGCACTTTAGTGTAGGTGTGGACTTTACCCTTGGGTAAATGAAATTGAATGTAAATCAGTTGGCTTTTTACATCAGTTTTATCATGGCTCAGTAAAGTCCCAGCTCTTTCCTCCTCCCCTGCATTATGCTCATATTCTGTTAACACAATGAGGGTTGCCCTCTCTGCGGGAAAGCCAAGGACCCACAGAGGAATAAATCACAGCTCGGCCACCGGCATGGCATTTCAATATGTGAGATGAGACGCTCTATCAGCTGGCCTTGAGGGGTTAAAAAAACAAGCGTGATGCATTTGATCCTGTTTCATGCTGAAAATGATGAGTGGATTCCACCTGAGCCCGGCACATTTGCCTAATTGGGCCGGTTTGTACACTAATTCTGCTACCTCGATGCATTTCTTTTCGTTGTTGCATTCCTAAAATGCAAACAGCACATGTGCTTACACTCATTCCCAGCACCTCAGGCCAAGAAAATAATAAGCTGTGCTCTCTGTACGCGGTTAAGCGTGGCGAGTGCCTTCAGGTTTAAAGGGCAGAGCTGGTTTGTTGTGTAGCTCACCTGAGGAGGAGGTGGTGTGTGAGAGCAGCAGGGGGCGGAGCTTAACACACACACACGCACACACTCCCCATCACCTGCGCTGACTCATCCTGCAATTATCCCAAAATAAACAGGTTATTTGAATTCATGGAATTGTGACTCAAGCGTTTCTGGAGGAATCTGCTACAATTAGATTTCAGACTGAAGAGGTTTTAAAGCTTTTATGTCATAATATAATGAAATATTTGACCTGAGGATGATTCAATGTGTTTTAAATGAAGTCTTGATGGACAGACTAAGAGAGAGAGACGGATAGATAAGAAAAGGATGGATGGTTGGCTGATGGACAGAACAAGAAAAGGATGGATGGACTGATGAACAAAACGATAAACAGAATGAGAGACAAAAATGATGGATGGATGGATGGATGGAATGATAGATCAATGGATGGATGGACAGAACAAGTAAAGGATGGATGGGTGGAATGACTGACAGATCAATGGATGGGTGGATGAATTGAATGACAGGCAGAACAATAGACAGAATCAGAGACAAAAATGATGGATGGATGCATGGATGAACCGAGCAAGAAAAGGATGGGTGGGTGAATGGAGCGATAGACAAATCAGTAGATGGATGGAAACAAGAAAAGGATGGATGGATGGACTGATGAACAGAACAATAGACAGAATGAGAGACAAACATGATGGATGGTTGTTTGGATGGATGGACTGATGAACAGAACAATATGAGAGACAAAAGTTATGGATGGATGGATGGATGGATGGAATGATAGTATAATGGATGGATGGATGGACAGATCAAAGGATGGATGGACAGAACAAGAAAAGGATGGATAGGTGGACTGATGGATGGACAATGGATGAATGGATGGATGGACGGAATTATGGATAGACAGACAGAACGATGACTGAATGGATGGATAGAATGTTAGCCAAAACAACAGATGGATGGGTGGACAGAATAACAGACTTTTGGATGGACAGACAGAACGACAGAATGATGGATAGAACAACAGAAGTACGGATGAAGAGACAGACTGATAAGACTGATAAGACAGTCAATAAGTGAGTGACATGTGGCCAGGTATGGTGATCCATACTTAGAAATCTTGACACCCGGAGCAGTGGGCAGCCATTGCTCTGGCGCCCAGGGAGCAGTTGGGGGATCGGTGCCTTGCTCAAGGGTCTCACCTCAGTCGAGGTATTGAAGGTGGAGAGAGCGCTGGATATTCACTCCCACCACCCACAATCCCTGCTGGACCTGGGACTTGAACCCACGACCTTTGGGTTACAAAGCCATTATATATACAAAATGATATATTAAATGACAGATAAATGAATGGATAAATACGTGAACATTAAGTAAAGAAATAAAATGTAATTAAATCAACACAGTAGATAAATCTCACACATAATCAAACAGATGAGCAGTACGGACTCCATCAACACTGCCTCCTTTCATCATTTTTTCTCTCTCCTAATTTAGTCTTCATGAAAACCTCCCTTTCAATTAAGAGCCCCAATCATTTACATTCATTAGCAGTATGTCGCAGCGGTGTGGCCCTGGAACCCTGAAGTGGCCCTCAAGAACACGTTCCTCTCGCTGCTGCATCTGAGCCTGTTATAATGGAGGGCGGAGCCTCGTGATTGATGCTCCTCTGGTTTATCTGGAGCTCCATACAGTCGGAGCAATAACACTCTTTAGGGCCACTCGAGGCCTCGCTAATGAAATAATGCACTCCAGAAAACATTAAGAGCCCATAAAAGCTAATGACGCCATTGAGTTTCAACACAGGAGGAGCTTCTGATAAAATACCAGCACAGCACAATCTGCCAGATAAATGACAGTTTCTGTGGGTTGCTAAGCAAACGTTGCTGCTATGATTGCTCGAATAGAGGGTTGATGACCTCTAGCATTACTGTAAGCATTAAAGCTGTGTGCATCGTCCTACAGCATTTGTGCTGCAGATAAGCCACCTAGAAACTATACAGAAGACCTTAGCGACATCCTACCAGCAATAAAAAACATCTAAGCAACCCCTTAACACCTTATCGACCATCTACTAGAGAAACCTCCCAGAACACCTTAGCAACCTCCTTGCAACCAGTCAGAACACCCTATCAACTGTACCTACTGTGGAAAACCTTTAAGACACCGTAGCAACCACTTAGCAACTATCAAAAATATACTAGCAACCACCTACTGTAGAAGCTTTCCAGAAAACCTTTTTACAACCAACGTTGAAACTTCCTAGCAACCATTCAGTACACCTTAGGGACTCCCTATCAACAACTCATCTGAGCAGCTTCTTAGCAACACCATATCAATCACATACTGTAGAAACCTCCAAGAACACCTTAACAACCACCTATCAACCACCCAGAATACCCTAACAACCACCTACTGTAGAATAGAAACCTACAAAAACACCTTAGCAACCCTCTATCAACCACCTTAAACACCCTATCAACCACCTACTGTAGTATAGAAACCTACAAAAACACCTTAGCAACTCTCTATCAACCACCCAAAACACCCTAGCAACCCCCTTCGATGGAAACCTACAAAAACACCTTAGCAACTCTCTATCAACCACCCAAAACACCCTAGCAACCCCCTTCGATGGAAACCTCCAAGAACACCTTAGCAACCTCCTAGAAACCATCCAGAACACTCTAGCAACCACCTTTTGTAGAATAGAAACCTCCACCTTAGCAATGCTTCAAAAAAAGAAAAAAAGACCTAAACAAACAACTGAGATAGTAAGTCCGTTGAGATCAAATGGATTTAATTTGTAATTAACAAAATTCACTGGATAATAACAAACAGTGAGCAGAAATATTTTGATGATGTTACATAACGTCTCCATGATATATGACTGCGGTCACAGGCCAGATCCCGTGTGTGTTTTACATGAAGTCTTCATTCCCTCAGGGCGCTGTTTCCGCATTACGCCTCATTAGCTGGGAAGGTGACGCGTCAAAGCGGGAATTATGAGCTGGGTTTCTCTTGCCGCTACACCTGCCCACTTACACACACTTAAAACATACAGCGAGAGCAGCACTCGATGTGTGATGCAGAGGATCCGGGAGCTGGTTCTGCA
This sequence comes from Enteromius treurensis, assembly GCA_032275025.1. Lineage (NCBI taxonomy): Eukaryota > Metazoa > Chordata > Actinopteri > Cypriniformes > Cyprinidae > Enteromius > Enteromius treurensis. The sequence continues at coordinate 4,376,237 of JAUCMU010000050.1, read as the reverse complement.
GGTATCTGAGGTCCTGCGTGTCTCACATGCCTCGACCACAAACACAAAAGCATGCTCACGCTGACCACTGTCTAAAAATACAGCATTACTCCAGACTGCTGAGCGGCATTATCATACGCTACCTCTGACTAAACAACAGGTGCCAAATGTGTCCATCAGTCAAAGACTGCACAACAGACAGAGCAGAAACATTCTCCACACAACACACTAACATCACCTATATTACAGCAGGGAGGCATTCAATTCATCAAAAGTAGTGCAGTCAAATGATTAATCTCGATAAATTGCATCCAAAATAATCGTTTTCATTTACATAATATATGTATGTGCACTATGTTTAATATCTATATTTAAATGCACATACATACAGTATATATATATATATATATATATATATATATATGTATACTTTTTTTAAATACATGGGTGTGTTTGTATTTATATAAACATAATACATAAACACAGTACACTCATATATTATGTAAAAAAAAATGTAAAAAAAAACCGTTTATTTTGGATGCATGATTAATTGTTATTCATCGTTTTACATATTTATATGTATGTAACTCCACAAAAATGCCCTTTTTACTTTACTGCAATAAATATGGAAATCAAATTGAATGAATCCATTATTTTTTTAATCTGAAGAAATAAGTAAACAATATCAAAGTAGACTAAATATTCAGTCTGGACCCTCATTCCCAAAAGATCTCCTCCCAGTTGACCGTCTGCTGTTGGAGTAGATTAGCTCTAGTTTATAGTAACAGATGTTCATCAGGGTCACAGTGACCCTGTGTGACCTTTGACCCTGCAGACAATTGCTGTTTAAATGAATCAGTTGTGCTTTTGGCAGATCAAAAAAATCAGAGCAAAGCAGCGTCTTCCTATTTTAGATTTTTTTTTTGTCTTTTGTTTGTGAAACAGCACATCAATTAATTTGATTTGGACTGTATTTTGATAGTATATTTATTTGACATTGCAATGTTTACCCTTGACAGTAAAATAAACCACTGTAAAACACCCAGAACCCACTTTACTCCTGTAAGACCAAATTGAGGAATTAACCAGAAGCATTCAGGGGAATCCACACACACACACACACACACACACACAGCTGAAGCGAGCTGAAACCCCAGATCCTGTTACACACACTATCAGGACGTGACAATCATGCGATCAGCCGTGAACAAGCGTTTTCTCCCTAAAAGGACAAGATGATGCTGAGACAGACAGCACATAAACTCTCAGATATAACGTTTCACAAATACACACACTGAGCTGCAGTCTGAAGATGTTACTGTCAGGACTAAATATCAGAGTCGTGGGTGAGAGCGGAAGAGATGTGACATGCATATATTGAGAGCTTTGTTATTTTTAATTTGTTGCTTCTCAGGCTGAGGAGTCCTGAAATTAATTCTCTTAAAAATCTCATATTTTCAAAAATCCAAGTCAGTACAGAGGCCAGGGGGGTCATTAAACTAAAACTAAACTGTGCAACACTTCCATTACTTGAAAGAAATAAAATAAATGCTAAATTATCATTTACACGTATAGTTGATGTAAAAACACAACAAAAATATCCATATTTAGAGTAATAGTGAGAGTGATAGAGTTGAACTAAAATTAAAATGTAAATGTAAAAATTCTAAATATTAGCAAAAACTATAGTAAAAATCTTTGAAGGAGGCTTCTGCTCACCAAGGCTGCATTTATTTGATTAACAATACAGTACACACGTGATATATTATTACAATTTAAAATCACAGTTTTCTCTGGGAATGTGTTAAAGTGTAATTTATTTCTGTGATGTATTTTCATAATCATCTCTGCAGTCTTCAGTGTCACATGATCCTTCAGAAATCATTCTAATATGTTGCAATGATGCATTTGTGTTTTTCAGGATTCACAAATGAACAGAAACAGTTCAAAAGAACAGCTTTTATCTGAAATAGAAATCTTATGAAACATTACTGTGACTTTCAATCCATTTAGGTCATTTTATTCAATGTGTGTGTTACGGTTATTATAGCACTGCACCAAACTAACTCTGCTGAACTTGACTCTGGTGTCGTTCCCTCAGTAGTGTGCTCTACATCAGTCCCTCTTGAGGCGGGTTTTGGATCAGAGTTATGGATTTGTCATCACAACCCGGATCTGATAACATCAATTTCAGCTCTCCAGTTACTCGGCCGCGCTTTGAATAATTCTGATTATCCACACAGGTGCATCGATCCCAGCCTGTCCATATCCATCTGGAGCGATGACGGACCCCAAACACACATACACACACACACACACACCGATCTGTTCACCTGAGCTCTTGTTCTCTGAGATCTCACCTGCACACTTCAACCCAATGACCTACAAACACACACACACACAGCTCGCTCTCCTCGTCTCGTGACACCTGTTATTCTCATCAAACACACTTCAGGCCACGCTTAATGACATAAACGCTTGGATAATTCTGCGTGAATAAACATTTAACGTGCTACAGGTGCAGTTCGGCCGTGTTTGATCTTTTGGCCGTTCGTTCACGTACAAATGAAGATTTATGAGGGTTTCAGTGGCTTTGTCACGTTACAGCAGCTAAGACAGACGGTACGATGGCATTTTAAAACCCTGAACACATGCAACAGGCACACTGTAAAACCACAGGCTTTCATAGCTTTTGAACACTGTGAGACATGTCCAGGTCACATTTCATTTCAAGATATTCTGTTTTGCATGAAGAAATGTAAGCCTTTATTATTACTTTTTTTATTATTATTGCAAAAAAATTCTCATTTATCATAAGTTGACATTAAAAACAATCTTATTCAGATGCCCTAATTAAATATTCATGATAAAATATTATTAAATTATAATTTATTTAAATAAAAACTACTATGCACTTTAATTTTTTATAAAAAAATTTTTATAAAAAAAATAAATAAATAAACATTTTGCAACATAATAAGACAATAATGAGATTTAAAAGCAGCACAAAACACACAACACTCACAAATGATCCATAGATATCCAGTGTCCAACATTGTTTTAACTTTTTGTATATTTTTTCCCATATCAATATGAACACTTTTAAAATAAAATAAAATTTGTTTGTAAAATTTGTCTTTTTATTTTGACATTATTTATGTGTAAATTTTGCCCAAAATTCCAATAATAAAAAAAATTGTAATAACTTTAATAATACAGTGTTACTAATCCTCTTTACACAGCACAAACCAGTTTTAAGCACTACAAATTATAATAATAAATTCTTGTGAATTAATTTTTATTACATAATTGATTATTATTATATATTATGATAAGTCATAAGATGCTAAAATAAATGATGCAAGAAAAGTAAATAATTCCTGACATGAAGGTCAGAGACACACATTTCAATTAATAACATAAAATGATGATCAAACCCATAGCACAGAAAAATATTGCATAAACAGCCCATTTCTATTTCTGCACCTTTTTTTTTATCAACACTGTTCAGAATGAAATGCATTTTAAGGATACATTCTTTAAATTCTATCCTGTCTCAATGCATTGTGGGATTGTTACCTTTGCCAAAATAGACCCAAACCTCTTAAAATACTGATGTTTGATGCCTTAAAATACTACTTAGGTAGACAGCTCACTATATTTGGATCTCAGATGTGCAGCTTGAGTCAAAACAAATCAAGCACCGGAGCGTTTGCAATTCAAATGCATTGTGTGCAAATCTAAAACACATCACCCAACATACTGTGCATCACGCCCTCCGGCCCTTGTAAATTTTTCCACAGTCTCTAAGTGACCGGTCAGAACCATCTAAAAATATCAGCGATGTAACAAAGGTACAACTATCTGACCTTTAACTGCCGTATGCAAATGAAATCATGCAGGAAAGATCGGGTGGCAGTGGTCAGAGGACGGAAAAGCCCTCGCTCTGTATCTGCATGTGTTAACGGCTTCCATCTGCACCCATACCTCGCTTATGCAATATCAACATCTTCCAAACAGCCCCCGATGCAATCTGCACACTCATTTTACAGCATTGCACACCGTCTAGAAGCAGAATTCTCACAGGATTCACGTTTGGAACTGAGCGAACAGAAAAATCACACAACTGCTGAAAATCTGGGGGTTTTAAGTTCTGTGTTTCAGCAGATGACAGTAAATACATTTGATATTTTGATATTCACACAGAAAACAAGAATTTTAAATAATAAAAATAATATAAAATTTTTACTGAATTTTTAATCCAATAAATGGCATCTTAAGTCACCGAACCCCATCTTATGTATGCTGGAAACGTGTTCGGAGACAATCATTGTTGGTGCAAATCCACTCTGTGCCACTAGCAGCGCTAAAATCCCACATTTCAGCTTTAAACACATGCACAAACTCTACAGGTTCAATCTCACATTTGGGGACCTAGCGAGTTATTGAGATCAATTACCCATGAGCCACCGAGCCAAACGAGTCACCCCAGATGCTCCAGGTGCAATTAGTGCACAGGAAGACTTTGATTAAAACTGTTCACTAAATAACAAACGTATCACAGGTCTTTCAAATAAACGCATGCACTGAGTAATGACCCATTAATTATGTGAGTACGCATCCAAATCAAAAGAAATAATTTTAATTGCTTCATCCATTTGTGTTTTTGGCATCATTTTAATCAGCACGGACGAGTTTCAAACAGAGTTCATGATGTAAGCGGTCTGAGTTAATCAGAGACGCTGTAAATATGACCCTCGGCGGTAATAACACAGGTTTCTGCAGCACTGTTTTATGAAACATGTCTGACATGAGCGTTCAGAGACACTTCAAACAGACAATTACAAACCCGCTAGAACACTTTCCTCTGCTCCATTCACACCAACAACACTTCTGCTCACGAATCACATCAATAAACCTCACATCATTTCAGTCTGACAACATTTTAAAACTGTTAATAATTTTTAGATATAATTTTAGATGTAATACAAAATTTAATATTAGGATAAAATTCCTAATGTATAATTTATAGGAAAATTATATATATATACAGTATGTATATATATATACACAGTTTATACACAAAAATTCATATATATGCATACAAAATTACTTAAAATGTTAATTAATGTCAAGGTATTCCAATTCTTGTTTTAGTATAATAACTTAAATTAATACTGAATTTAAAAAAAAATTATATTATAAAGCCATAAAAATAAATAATTAAATAATTAAAAAATAAAAACACGCAAAATTACAAAAATTTTCAATTTTCAAAATATATACTGAATCTGTGTGTATTTATACATAAACAATAAACAAACACAGTGTACACACACATATATACTATGTAAACAAAAAAGTTTATTTTGGGTGTGATTAACTGTGATTAATTGTTTGACTGCACTAATATTTTAATATAGTAATATATAATATAATTTTGAAATATAATATATATTTGTGTGTGTGTGTTATTTTAACAAATTGTATTTGTTTTACTTGTATTCATTTATATGAATTTTTGCTGTGATTTGTTGGTGCCATGAAAATAGCTTAAGATGCTAACGAGGCTTTAAGTAAAAATATACTACTACTACATTTGCTTGTTTTATTTCATTTACCTCTAAACTACTAGTTTTTAAACAACTTCTTTTATATAACTTCTTAAAATCTTCTGATTCTTTCACTTTGAGACGCAGCGACAGCAGAGAAGCCCCTGAAAAGCCATCACCAGATTCAGCTGCTTTCTTCACAATGTAAAGGTGAGAGAAAACAGCTGGGCACTCACCACCAGGTTCCCGATGACCATCACCAGCATGAAGACTAGGATACAGAGCGGCTGACCGGCCACCTCCATACAGTCCCACATGGTCTCAATCCACTCTCCGCACAGGACCCGGAACACGATGAGGAACGAGTGGAAGAAGTCCTTCATGTGCCAGCGAGGAAGAGTACAGTCCCTCGAGATTTTACACACGCAGGACTCGTAGTTCTTCCCGAACAGCTGCATGCCCACCACGGCGAAGATGAAAACGATGATGGCCAGAACCAGCGTCAGGTTCCCTAGAGCACCCACTGAGTTCCCGATGATCTTGATGAGCGTGTTCAGAGTGGGCCAGGACTTCGCCAGCTTGAAGACTCTCAGCTGGAGGAGAAGAAGAAGAGCTGCTTACAGTCATATTCTGGATAAAATGCTCTGAACTAAGCGATGCAACATTACAAATCTGCTCAGCTGCAAAACAGGCAAGATATTTGCTTAACTGCATTATGCTGAGATTAAAAAATCTCCATCAAATGTTTTTTTATAAAATATTAGTTTTTTTATAGAAGCAACCAAAGCAGTGAAATGTCAAAAAGTATTCAAAATGTGTTTTTTAAGAAGCATTGTATGTGAATAAATAAATAAATAACTTTCTAAAGAAGCATTCAAAGTGTAAAAAAATGCAAGTTTTTAAATTAGTATTGCATATAAAAAAATGTATATAATTAAATAAATACGCTTTTAAAGAAGTATTAAAAATGTTTAAAATATATCAAATAAATAAGTAAAAGAGTTTAAAGAAGCATTGTATATGAATAAATAAATAGTAGTAGTCAAAATTCATAAATAATTAAACAAGTCATCCTTTATAGAAATTTTCAAAATATAAATAATATAAATGTTTGGAAATCACATTTCATTGCTTAATAATAAAGTCAGAAGAGAATCTGTCACTAAGTAGTGAATCTGGAGTGAATCAGTGAATCGGGAGTGAATCTGGAGAGAATCAATCAAGCAGGAGTGAATCTGGAGTGAATCATTGAATCATGAGTGAATCTGGAGTGAATCTGGGGTGAATTAGTGAATCGGGAGTGAATCTGGAAGGAATTAGTGAAACAGGAATGAATCTGGAGTAAATCTGTAGTGAATTTGGGGTAAATCTGTGAATCAGGAGTGAATCTGGAGATAATCGGTCAATCGGTAGTGAATCAGTAAATCAGTAGTGAATCTAGAGTGAATCAGGAGTGAATCTGTCAATCAGGAGTGAATCAGGAGTGAATCTGGAGTGAATTTGGGGTGAATCAGTGAACCAGTAGTGAATCTAGAGTGAATCAGGAGTGAATCTGGGGTGAATTAGTGAATCAGGAGTGAATCTGGAAGGAATCAGTGAAACAGGAATGAATCTGGAGTAAATCTGTAGTGAATTTGGGGTGAATCTGTGAATCAGGAGTGAATCTGCAGAAAACCAGTGAATCAGTAGTGAATCAGTAAATCATTAGTGAATCTAGAGTGAATCAGGAGTGAATCTGTCAATCAGGAGTGAATCTGGATTTAATCATGAGTGAATCTGGAGTGAATTTGGGGTAAATCAGTGAACCAGTAGTGAATCTAGAGTGAATCAGGAGTGAATCTGGGGTGAATTAGTGTATCGGGAGTGAACCTGGAAGGAATCAGTGAGACTGGAGTGAATCTGTAGAGAATTTGGGGTGAATCTGTGAATCAGGAGTGAATCTGGAGAGAATCAGTCAATCAGTAGTGAATCAGTAAATCAGTAGTGAATCTAGAGTGAATCAGGAGTGAATCTGGATTGAATTTGGGGTGAATCAGTGAACCAGTAGTGAATCTAGAGTGAATCAGGAGTGAATCTAGAGTTTTTTTTACCAGTCTAAAGGAGCGCAGGACGGACAGACCCTCCACGTTTGATAAGCCCAGCTCCATCAGACTCAGACTCACGATCAGACTGTCAAAGATGTTCCAGCCCTGCTGAAAGTAATAATACGGATCCAGAGCGATGATCTTCAGAACCATCTCAGCCGTGAAGATGCCCGTGAACACCTGAGAAGAATAGAGCAGAGTCACATTCATCATCTCACAAAGGCTTGAGGAACCAAATCCAATCAAACCACTGGAGCTACAATAATCTTATTTTCATGTACATTATGTAAAGAAATATACACATATTGTGTAAAGAATGTATGAATAGTTGTAAAAATGCAAATAAATATATGCATTTAAATGTGATGTTTTAATTGATTGATGTAGTTGATTATTACTAATACTTTCAAGCGATTAATCGCATTCAGAATATGTTTTTGTTTGCATAATATATGTGGGTGCTGTGTATATCTATTATGTGTATATAAGTAGACACACATGCATGTATATATTTAAGAAAAAAATGCTATGTTTATCTTTATATATATATAATAGAAATTATATGAATATAAATAAATATGCATATAATATTTTGGATTATGCATATAATAATAAAATTTTATTTTATTTAAATGTAATTTTCTACTGAAGTTTGATGTTCTGCAAAGTACTATACAATAATTGGCACTGGCTGAAAGTATAATCAAATTATGCAAATTATGTAAAAAAGCAAAGGTGGAAGGGGCGGGGCTTGAGAGGGTTTGTTTTCTCCAGCCGCTCTGGTTCTTGTTTGTGGGAGCCGAGTGTTTGGATGTGACTGAGATACGTGACACGGACGAGATCTGAGAGAAACACGGCCTGTGAAGACCAGCAGACACACTAATTACTGCTTTCATCTCACCAATAAACCCAGATCTGGAGGAACATCCACGACCTCTGAGAGGGTCAAGATCCAGGAAACACGCTCGGCTCAATCACAACTTATTTAGCACATTTCATACACAGTGGTAATTTAAAGTGCTTCACACAAAGAGAAAAACAGTTATCATACAAAGTTTAGTAATAAATAAACAAAACAATAAAATAAGTACAAATTCCAGAAAATAGTTAATTGAAATAATGTTACTATTATTATAATAATGTTATTATTTATCAAATAGGATAATTCCACATTAAAATCACATTACAATAAGTAATATAAATAAAAATAAAAAAATCTATTATTTTTATGTTTATTAAACACATTTACCCCACATTGGTAAATGTGGACATTTTAAATTTTATTTATTTACTTTATTATTTACTGTACAATATACAATACAATTAAATATTATTTCATATTTCATATTTTATGTAATATTTTTATACTTTTATTTCAATTCCTACTTTTTTTTTTTTCATATTAAACAATAAATACACAATACATTAAATACTATGACGTAGTACAATTACATTTACAATTACATTCATTTTATTTGTGTAAAATATAATTTCATATTTCTTTCGTCTGATTTTGGAATTAGATTTGAACTAGAAACTATGTGAAAACTAATCCCTTTGAAGACATTTTTGGATGAGATGTTTAAATGAAAGCCTGCTAAGCTCCGGTCTTATGTGTCTCCACCCGTCAGTGTGAGTCTTTCCATCTAACACAGATTACAAACAACATGTGACCTCTGACCCTGAGCCACTGTGACCGCAGGCCGGAGACGCGCTAACACACACGTGACTCGCTGAAGAGCTGATTCATGACTGTCTGCACGTCTCTGTCTCAAACACTAATGCAGCGTGAGACAAACACCACAACTCAACTATTCACACCAACAGCACAACACACACGTCTCTATCAGCAAGGAGGAGAGCTGAATGAGGATGAACGTAATGAAAACACAATCAGGTAAAGTAAAATAAAAATGTAATATAAGTATTTTAATTAAATAAATATAATAAATAAAAATAATTGTAAAAATAATAAAATAAATAGTTAAGTAGTTAAATAGTTTTCAAAAAAAGTAGTTTCTTTAGATTGTATAATAAAATATGACACATTCTTGATACCCTTAATGAGATTCACTTTTTAGTAGGGCCTAACAAATAAGAAAAAAAATGTTGCAATAAAGGGATTATCCTATAATCTAAAAATCTTAATTATTTATATTATTTATTTTAAAGCAATTTTATGTTTTATCTCATTTAAAAAAAAAAAAAAATTAAGTTTAGTTTATTTAAAGTGACCTGAATGTGTTCCTGAAATTCACCAATTAGGATGACGTTTTCCCAGAAAGATCTAAAAATCTAACAAACAAAAAAAAGGTTTTTTTTAAAATACATAATGGGTTTTATTTTGCATATATTCTACAGCTATTTACAAAATTTTTAATAACAAATTTCTTCCTTGTTTACTTTTTTTTAGCTTTCATAAAATGTAAATGTCATTAATGCTATGATGAACATGTCATATTTAATTATAAAATCTAATGAAATGTATTTACTTTTCTTAAAAATATAATTTTTTTATTTAATTAATTCATTATTATTATTTTTTATTTGAGTTGTAATTATTTTAATTATTTTTCTTTTGTTTTGTTTTATTTGAGCCAGACATGTTCTGGACTCTCAGAGACATTCACACTTTATCAAGGCTGGACAAACATTTGCAAAGAAGTGTCAACAAAAAGAAACCTTTTTAAAAAAGCTGCAAACTCATATACTGTACACTGTATGTAATATATCAAAGTGTTTTATTCTTTAGACTTGAGAGTCTAGACAAGCGTCATCTAGTTAGAGCGGCGGCTGTCAGAGGTGTTTCTGTCTGTAACTAACACACTCTTCACTTTAATCTACAGATGACCGAGTCGATAACACACACACACACACACACACACTCGAGTCAAGAGACTGTATTGATCTGAACCTCCACAGCATCTTCATCCTTCTGCAGCACACAGCTTTTATTACAATTTGTGCCAAGATTACTCGCGCTGGCTGCTGTTTCCCAAAATGCAATGTGCTAAACTTTCCAACAATTAAACATCATATCAATATATCAATAATAAAATAACATATGCCCACCAGGTTGCCCACAGACAGCATCCGGTTGAACTCGTCTGTCATGGGATAGTGCTCCAGAGCCATGAAGAGCGTGTTGAGAACGATGCAGATAGTGATGGCCAGGTCCAGGAAGGGGTCATTCACCATGAACTTCACCCACTCCTTCACCTTCAGCCAGCCGGGGCAACACGTCCAGACCAGATACTTGTGAGCAAACACGTACCAACACGGGTGACACTTCTGCTGAGCCTCCTCCAGCTCTGTCAGAGAAGAGAGAAATCAGCATAAACACTGCTTCATCTTCTACAGCCACTCCAATATCTGACCCCGGAGCACAAAACATATTAATAAACAATCTTTTTATTGATGTCTGGTTTGTTAGGAGAGTAAGAATTAAGAATAAGTAATTGTTAAGAATAAGTAAATACGTTTCATTTGATTTTATGATAAAATATGACATCGTAGCATTAGATTTAAATTTTAATATTAAGGAAGAAAAATGTTATTAATAGTGTTGCTATAAAGAAACCTTTTAAAATAGCTGTAGAATATATGCAAAATATAACACATTATGTCACATTTCACTGTATTTGTCTTTGTGGACTCATTAATGCTCTTCTAAACAAAAAAAAATGTTTTTTAAAGTTAGAAAGCTTCTTCTGTTCAGAGTTGTGTAAACCCCGCCCTCCGAAGACATGTCAGCCAATCCAATGCCAGCAAGCCTAAGAGTGCACAGTGATTGACAGGCATCTAGTCTTTCTGATTGGTTCTCTGTGTGGTTTGTTCCTGTTTGAAGACTGTAATGTAGTCAGAGACACAGGTTTATTTCTCAGGACTCATTTCACTGATAATCTGTCGTGTAGGAGGAATTTTATGCATAATATTAAAGCATAAATTTACTGTAATGCAAGGATGGGCTGTTTACCTGTCTGCATGAATACATTAAATCAAAACCTTTACGTAATCCTCGACACAGTGTTTTTATAATCTATTTAGCAGTCGGAGTCTACATAAACATACACTAAACAAATGTTTCAATGCATTTACATTCAATAACTACCGACAAAAGCCTAATTTACAGCTCAGCGCTGAAATTCTTGGCTTGTGGCAAACACCACATGAATAGGTCACAATGAAAGGTTAGCATGTTGTTTTCTACCCAACCGAGGTTGAATCACACTTGACAAGTGAGGATGCGTGTTTAGGAGGAACCTGTAAGCGTTCTAATGAGAAATGCGACAGAGACGGACATCTTGTGGCTCTAGATTTGTCTCTGCGGCAGTAATGTGCTACTAACTCCTGCGATGAGCCGCTGCGGTGCTGTGATGGAGCACAGCGGGTGCAGTCGACCTGTCAGCCTTTATTTCATCCTCCAAAAGAGAAACTGACCAACAAACAGACCTTCAGTTAACACAACGTTTCCCTTAACACAGCAGGAGCTAAACTTCAGATGACGTTTAACATTGTTTAGGAGTATTAACTATGAGTTGAACTATGAGTAGGTTTTTTTGGTTCATGAAACCACAAATAAAAGTTAATTATTTTAAATACTATATTTATTTATGTTAGTGCTGTCAAACTAAATATACACACACAGACACACACTGTATAAAGTTATTTATAATAGTTGTTTATATTTAACTGTAAATTTATTCCACTTTCTTTTTACAATATGTATCATTTTAAGAAAGCAAATAAGATTTTGTGGTTTCTACTCAGTTTGTGTAGTTGCTGAGGAGTTGCTAGGGTATCTGGGTTATGTCTTTGGGGTTGCTAGGGTGTCTGTATTGTTTCTAGGGATTCCTAGTGTGTCTGTGTTATTTCTAGGGGGTTGCTAGAATGTCTGGATTGTTTTTTTAATGGGGCCTTTGTTGTTTCTAGGGGACTGCTTGGGTGTCTTGATTGTTTCTAGAAGGTTTCTAGGATGTCTGGGTTGTTTCTGGGTGGTTGCTAGGATTTATTGGTTGATTATTGGAGGGTTCTAGGGGTTGTCTGGGTGTCTTTGTTGTTTCAATGGGGTTGCTATGGTCTCTGGGTTGTTTCTAGGGGGTTGCTAGAATGTCTGGATTGTTTCTATGGGGTTGCCAGGATG
>JAUCMU010000050.1:4289988-4306154 GCA_032275025.1 Enteromius treurensis | reverse complement strand
AATGTATAAATGCATTTATATGTAAATACTTTCAAAATATATACTGTTCGTGTGTGTTTTAATATAAACATAATAAAAAAAACGCAGCATAAACACATATATTACGTAAAGAAAAACTTTTATTTTGGATGCGATTAATCGCGATTAATCATTTGACAGCACTAATTTTTATAAACTAGTCTTAACAAAGATGAAAAATACTAAAGCAAGCATTGCTCATTGTTAGTTAAAGATCTAATGGAACCTTATTAAACGCATTTTAAAAAACATGCATTACAATGTAAATAATAGGCCTTGTTTGTCTTATTATAATGAGATTATTTGAAGTGAAAATAATCAAAAATGGTGCTTAACTTGTTATTAAATTACAAATGTAATTCTTTAGCATGATTTTGGGGTAAAATATGACTGAGATACGGGATTCACCCAGATTCTGCAGAAGTCACTTATTTAAGAGCAGCTCTTGAAGAGTGATGGTGACTCGAGGAAAGCACTGGAAAGGCCTAATCAATGAAAGGGGCTTTACAGCAGGGTCCACATTCCCTCGAGGCTTCATTCAAAGCCCAGATTAGTGGGTGGCCATTCGCTAATGTGGGCTTTCTACTTTTGTGCGCATGGATAAAAAGCATCCAGCAACTAAACTTAGACCGGGTTAAAATCCCCGGACGGCGCAGCTCATTTTCAGCCAGGAAGGTGGGCATGAAGGTTACTCATCAAGTGTCTTTTTTGATGACCGAACAATAACACTGTGGTAGGTACACAGCTGTCCTTGAAGCCTGAATATGGGTCACTTTAATGGGTCAGTTTTTGACCACCCAGAGGTCAAAGGTCAATACTGTCTAAATGGCACAACAAGTGTTTTCACCACTGATGAAAGCCTCTGACCAAACAGGTCAAGAGACTAGATTTAACTATTACCAGATTTAACTTTAACAGGATTTTTTAACTGCGAACAATGAGCAGAATTTTTATTTCTGAATTGTATTGCGTGTACTGTGTGTATTTATTATGTATAAATAAATATACACACGAGTATGTAAATATTGAAGTGTTATGTTTATATATTAAATATAACTTTTAATTTCAGATATATATATATATAACACACCAAATTGAATAAATATATATATAATGTGTATATACTGTATATATATATATATATATATATATGCACAATGACTAATATATATATATATATTGTTACTGTTCTTACTATTATTATTTTTATTTTACTACAGCATGTTGGGATACATGTTTTAGGCACGTTACCCAGCTCTACCCAAAGTAAAAATGTAAAGTGCACACCAACTAATCAGACTTCTTCATTAATTACTCCAGTTCCCCCGTATAGGAGCTTCTGTTGCTAATCCATTTTCAGCTCCTGGGGATGAAGAAAGGTCTGCTGACAGCTTATACAACCTCCCCGACCCCCAGCAGCTGATAACTGTTTATCATGAGGTAAAACTAGCAGTGGGTTTGGTGTAGCCCAACCGCAGCGCTAATATATAGTCTCCAGCCTGCGTCCGTCTAATGGCTTCGCTCTGTGCTGATCTAATGAGAGACGTGTTAAATTTGGCGCGGTGACAGAGCAAAACTATCCCCCATCGAGCCGGAGCGCTCAGAGATGCCGCTTCTGACCAAATTATGTCAAAATGAAACATCGCTTGTCACTGTTTTCATAATAGCAGAATAAAGTGGATGTTTTGAAGTCAAGCTGGGTTGTGAAAGAAACAAAGTGTGAAAGAAACAACAGCGTAGTCAAGTGTGCGTCCACACAGGGGACAAAAACTGTCTCAGATTGCTTAGATGAGAATAGATGAGGCCATAGGCCACTTGTCACAAATAAATTATGAGTGGCAAAACAAATAATGATACCAAGGTCAGCGCTGCTGCTAGCATTAGGATCTATGCTTCTTAAAACCAAGAGATCAAGACAAATAAAACGGGATTTAAAGGAACAGTTTAGATAAAAATTACAATTTGCCAAAAGGTCCTCACCCTCAGGCCATCCGAGATTAGGACGAGATGTTTCTTCATCAGATTTGGATGCTCTGCAGTCAAGATAAAGACATCACAATAATCCACAGCCCTCCTATCCATCAGTTCACATCTTCAGAAGACTGAAACAAACCCAACATTAAGACTTTTTTAACTCCAAACTTCTGGCTGAAATATAATGAAACCATAATAACGCTTCCCGATGTCTCTTACGTCAAATTCAAGCCACATATTGGTTTAACGATGTTTTGGCTTGTAAAGATATATCCCCTGATTCAGACCAAATGCTTTTTCACTGGAGGAAGCGTTATTATGGATTACAGACTTGTATTTTAGCCAAAAGCAACGTGTTTTGATGTGAAGTGATGGAATGGAGTGGTGTGAATGTCTTTCATTCACTGCAGAGCATTTACCCAAACTGATGAAGAAACCAACTCATCCTAATCTCAGATGGCTTAAATGAGTTAAACTCTCAGCAAATGTTCATAACTCTATTCCTTAAACCATTGTGCTTTATTCATATTAACCGTACCTGGTTGACCCAGAGTCTGGATCAATTCAAACCGCAATAGTCTTTTTAATCACCGTGTCAGCCCGTCAGCCACAGCCAATCATAACAGACTGAAGCAAGATCCCCAGAGATCATACATCACCAGTTGACAATATGACAGATGACTCCCTGTTCATCATAATTAGCGTGATGTGGCATGAGCGATGATTCTTAACACGGGCCTTTTGAATAAATGCAAATAACTAGTAAATCACAGAGAATTATCACATCAAGCACTGCTGTCTCTGTTGTGATCACTTGCTCTGTTTATCCACAGCTCACACACACACACATCATGTTATACAAGTTTAAAATAATCAAAAATGTTTTATCTTTAATTGATGTGTGCGTAAAGTAATATCTTATTTAGCCTAAGCAAAACAAAGATTTTAACATTCCTATTAATAATTTATTTAAGATGGATGTTACACCACTGTGTTACACACGTGTTAAATTAACTAGTTTTATTCCAAAAGTGTATGTTTATATTGATATATTGAGTGAAAAATATAATTTGATATACGTAACATCAATTGAAATTATTTTTAAGGTTCGAGATCAGGTGCAAATATCCTTACAGTAACAAACATACATTATTTATAATAGTACTTCATTTTAACCGCGTTTTTATTGAGCATTGATAATTATTAACTTCGTAGATACCAATATTTCGTGATAATTGTTGGTGATGGTGTTGTCATGGCGCTGTTTTTGTGGAGGTTGTTCATGACAGCGTTATACCTTCGTTTTTACCAACAAGAACACGCGGTTTTGTGTTTAACTCTTATACTAAACCTAAACACGTAAAAGAATGTCGTGTGAGATTATTATTATATATATTGTTTTACCTCATTTCTGATCTCAGTGTGTTTTCAGCACCTTGGACAAGAGCGCGAAGATTTCGCGCGCCGGTGAAATGAGGCGCGTTTTTTTCTCTCTTCCTTTTTTTCCCCCTGCGACCTTTAAAGACAGAAAGGTGCGAGTGTTTCTTCCTAGGTCAGGAAAAAAACTGCTTAAAAGCTTTTCAAAAAGTTTAACTACTTGCCAATAACATTAAATAACTGCGCGCACGAGCGCGACACGAAGAAAAGAAAAACAGCAAACACACCTGTTCATGTTCCTGTAAACACACACACACACACACACACACACTGAATAACAGAAATCGGATCTGATGTGATTAAACAAGCACGCTTGGCATGTATATTGTGTTAAGGTACGCCACCATCAATGTTTTTGACTTAATTGCGTCATTAAAAATCAACAGCGTTACAAACATCCGTCAGAATATTAACCTTTCCCCAATTAATGCACTAACACAAAAAGACATAATATAATTGTGTTAAAACCATCACGTTCAGGACCCATTCCTACGAATAAATTAGTGTCCGTTTAAATCTGATGTGTTTTTACTTTAGTTTGAGTTAAATACTTTCAGGAACAGATATAAGCTATGATTTTAATATGAAATAACTTTTTTTTTTGCATTTTGTCTGTAAAAGGAAAATCAGTCGCAAGATGAAATAATAAAAGCAACATACTTACATGTGAAACTTCGCTGTAATATATGTGCAATTCTTCACACATTTCCTCTGATCAGCAGAAAGAGCCAAAGGAAAGCCATCGTGAAAATCCCCAGCAATGAAAAACAAGTTGCGCATTTAATGCTCCAAGTTCAGTCTGAAGTGAATCCACCCTTAAATCCCGTCTTTCACATCATCCTCAATGTCTGTCCTGTCGCTGTGCCATTGATCCGCGATTTCCAATCACAAACACGCAGAGACTCCAGCACATGAAGTTGTGGCTCTGTTGGAAAAGCAGAGCTGTTTCTGCTGTATGTTCATGTGTACCTCACACTGAACTGATCTGAGAGCAGCAGAGAGCCAGTGCCTCGATGTTCCGCCTCCTCCACGAACACCATCTGCTCCAAAAAGTGAATAAAGTGCATCAGGCTTGGTCATATGGGTTGCTTTAGGTTCTGTAATAGCATGCACAGCTTGTTTATTCCATCCTCCTTTTAAATAGCCTACGCTATTAAATAAATTGCACGGTGTTCTGAATATACTCAGTATTTAAGAATACAGAAATTTCACGAGTGAGTGATTTGTTTTAGGATGAGATGCAAATTATTCATATGCATGCATGCAAATGGCATTTTATAACTTATAAAATATACCCAGTGCAATGCATATAGGCGATAATGCAATGCATTAATTGTTTTAGCTGGACTGGAGAGAAAGATAATTTGTCGAGTTATAGGATAAAAAAAAATGTGTGCATGACTATTTATGAAGTTTGTTCAACTAAGCGGGGTGTGGAAAATGTGGAATATGAGTTTATAACTCCATCTGTTGGTCAGAGAAAGTAGTGACTCTGGCTGTGTTTCAAAAAGTGAGTCATTTCAATTATGAATATTCAAATATCATTGCTAGAGACGCATCATTATTTTGTTTTAAGTTTGCAATGAATAGTTTAAATACTCATTGTAGAAATGTGTTGCTTGCACATTTGCTTTATTAAAGATGTATGAAAATGAAATGTGTCTTTACAATAATGCCACTATTACCAAAGAATATTCGCATTTATGATAGATTTTGACCACTGTTCCATATCATCTAAAGTCTTTATTTATAGTTATGGTACCTAAATAAGGCCTACTCATAATTTATAAAGGGAGTTTTTATGTTAGGATATTAGTCAGACAACAATAACCAGTGTTGGAGAAAGTTACTTTTAAAAGCGATGCATTATAATGTTGCGCTACTCTCTAAAAAAGTAATTTCGGTACTTAGTTACTTTTATGGAAATGCATACGTTACTTTCGCGTACATTTTTTAACATGTGCAGAGCTTTAGTGTTTG
This sequence comes from Enteromius treurensis, assembly GCA_032275025.1. NCBI lineage: Eukaryota > Metazoa > Chordata > Actinopteri > Cypriniformes > Cyprinidae > Enteromius > Enteromius treurensis. The sequence continues at coordinate 4,300,745 of JAUCMU010000050.1, read as the reverse complement.
TTTTTAAGTTATATTTATACAAAAGCCCTTTTACACAAGTATAATGAATAAACCTCAGGCAAAAAAGGTAAATTCATATGTAAAGTAGAATAGAGAAGAAAGTTCAATACTCTTCAGCAATAAAAAAGGAAAAACAATGAAGCACAGTCATTTTGGCTTGTAAGTGTTTGAACTGGATCATCAAAGGTCAGCAGCAAAGACATCTCATAATAAAATGAGATTAGATACATTTGTGTCATTTATTTACTGAAGGTTTGCATCATATTCTGAGTTTATTTTAATTCATTTTGATAAATACTAAATCTGTTTTTTGAGAGTGAGATGAATTAATGCACATTCACATTTAGTCTAGAGCTACACACCGCACACAATGCTCTGCGTTACTTTACTAGTTGGAGTAAAAATGATTACGTAACTCGCGTTGCATGTAATGCGTTACCCCCAACACTGATAATAACACACGTTTATGATGTAAAATCAACATTACAACAGCAGTTTTTAATATTTTTTTATTATTTGACTACAGCAAAATATTATTTACTTAATTTGTGTTCCCTGCTAACTAAATTTCACCAAAAAAACGACCCTAAACCTCTCATTTATTTGTTAATAGTTGATATGGAGAGTCTTCAAAGCCATTTTAATCCTAAAGTTTATAGCTTTTGTTTTCCAAACGCAAAACGCGTTCTCTGTGAACGGCCACCAAGTTTTTACTATGTTTTTTTTTGATGAATGAATAAAACAATATGTAAACACTATATTATGACTCGAATGCTGTAAATTTGTGCGTGTTCTGGCATTTATTTATAGTTATTTATTCATTCAATCTGTTCCCGCCTCGAGCGCGCGCCGGCTGGCGGCTCTTCTTGGTGTGACGGAAGTGACGTCACGGCGTCAACATGTAAGATGGCGACGCATCACAGACAGAATGCAGCGGGGCGCAGGAAAGTGCAGGTGAATCTTTGACACTTGCGAGTGCGCTTGTGATGTGCGTGTGCTATTTGTGTAATGACAGTGGCCTTCAGAGTCGCTGACCGTTGCGTGACGGCTGTTTTAATGGCGGATGTGAGGCGTTTGTGCGGCGCACAGGGAGGCGGAGGCCAGGCTGTGTCTCAAAATCTAGTGTGCTGTCTACCAGACTGCAGTTTTTGGGGCGTCATGGGCGTGTTTTGAGTCAGGTGTCCAAGAATGCAGCGTGCTGAGTCTGTATAGACTGCTTACTGTAGCTCATTATAATATAAACAGACTGTGCCTAGATTTGTATGATCATTATGGGCTGCACAGTGACAGAAGAACCGGTGTTGGCCACAGAGTTTGGATTTTAATAGGTCGTCTTATATCTTTGGTCGATGTCATGACAGTCACCCTTTCTTTACATACATGTATGCTGCCCATATATGCCCAAAGCATGCTGAACAGATATGGGCATGTGGTCATTATGTATATCTCTACATGCATAATGAATGTAGAAAGATCTAAACACGTGAGTCGATAGATTTTGAACTTCTAAAACCAACTAAACACGTGTGTTGAAATATGAGCATCCCTAGCTGTACTGTAAATGCCTGTGTACTGTACACATTATGCATTTTTTCTATTATGAAGGTGTGTTTGTGCTTTGCAAACAACACATTTAATTTTGTGTGGTGTATTGTTGTGAGGCTTGCTTTAAATATGTGATCAAACTGAAGATCTATAAAGATGCTTACTTAAAATTTAAAAAAAATATATAAATATATTCCATTGTTTTTAGGTAGAAGTGTTTGAATTAATAGTTGTCAAGTAGTCACATTTATACCAATTGTTCCAAAAAATTGTTAATTTAAATTGAATGCTAAATTCAGCCTATATTTCTTTTTGTCACAAAACGTGGCTAAAAATAAAATGTATACTTTTTGTGCTATTCCGAAACTGATAGTCTTTATTATATTTACATTTAATATTTTATTTATTTATATTTATTTTAATAAATTTATATAAAGCTGTATTAACAGTATTATGAACAAAACTTTACACTCAAATAAAAATAAATCTGTGCTCAATTTTATTGCAAAATTAATAATGGCTAAACAGGCTTACATTGGAATATTCAGAATGTTGTTTTTTTTTTGGTATATATTTTAATAAAAAAAATAGCTTTCCTTTATCACTGTTTCTTGAGAATATATAGGTTGTATTACAGGGTGTATTATGTTTTGCCTTGTTCTTACATTTCTGTTGTAGAGGACTACTTTATAAAGTGTATTTTGTAAAAAAATAAATGTTTCTGGAAATTAAAAAAAAAATGTCCGTTATCTTACGAAGCAATTGGTCTGATGAATGAAAGCAAAAAAACATTGCATTATTTTTACATTTAAAATGTTGATATTACTGTTAAATTATAGTAATACTAGATCTGTTTAACAACATCACTTATGTTTATAGCAATAGCTTCTTTTAATGCTATAATATTAAATCTCACTAAATCTGCGTAAATCATAAGTCACATCTGTAATGCTGAGTGTTTGTTTGTTGCAGGTGTCATACGTGATCAGAGACGAGGTGGAGAAATATAATCGTAATGGAGTCAACGCACTACAGCTGGATCCAGCTCTTAACCGGCTCTTCACCGCTGGACGAGACTCCATCATCAGGATATGGAGCATTAACCAGCACAAGGTAACCTGTCAGTTGTTAAACTTGTTTATGTCATGTCAGTCACAAAATCTGTGCATGTGATGTCAGAACCGACCCGTCAATCACTAAACCTATGCATGTGATGTCTCAACTAACCCGTCAGTCACTTAACCTGTGCATGTGATGTCAAAACTAACCCATCAGTCACTAAACCTGTGCATGTGATGTCAAAACTAACCCGTCAGTCACTAAACCTGTGCATGCGATGTCAGAACTAACCCATCAGTCACTAAACCTGTGCATGTGATGTCAGAACTAAACCAAAACTAACCCGTCAGTCATTGAACCTGTGCATATGATGTCTCAACTAACCCATCAGTCACTAAACCTGTGCATGTGATGTCAGTACTAAACCAAAACTAACCCGTCAGTCACTAATCCTGTGCATGTGATGTCAGATTTAAACTAAAACTAACCCTTCAGTCACTAAACCTGTGCATATGATGTCTTAACTAACCCATCAGTCACTAAATCTGTGCATGTGATGTCAGAATTAAACCGAAACTGAAGGGTTAGTTTTAGTTTAGTTTTGACATCATATGCACAGGTTTAGTAACTGACGGGTTAGTCACTAAACCTGTGCATGGGATGTCTCAACTAACCTTTCAGTCACTTAACCTGTGCATCTGATGTCTCAACTTACCCTTCAGTCACTAAATCTGTGCATGTGATGTCTCAACTAACCCGTCAATAACTAAATCTGGGCATGTGATGTCAGAACTAAACCAAAACTAACCTGTCAGTCACTAAACCTGTGCATATGATGTCTCAACTAACCCATCAGTCACTAAACTTGTGCATGTGATGTCAGAACTAAACCAAAACTAACCCATCAGTCACTAAACCTGTGCATGTGATGTCTCAACTAACCCTTCGGTCACTAAACCTGTGCATGTGATGTCTCAACTAACCCTTCAGTCACTAAACCTGTGCATGTGATGTCTCAACTAACCCGTCAGTCACTAAATCTGGGCAAGTGATGTCAGAACTAAACAAAAAATAACCCGTCAGTCACTAAACCTGTGCATGTGGTGTCTCAACTAACCCGTCAGTCACTAAACCTGTACATGTGATATCTGAACTAACCCGTTAGTCACTAAACCTGTGCATGTGATGTCTCAACTAACCCGTCAGTCACTAAACCTGTGGATGCGATGTCAGAACTAACCCGTCAGTCGTTTAACCTGTGCATGTGATGTCTCAACTAACCTGTCAGTCACTAAACCTGTGCATGTGATGTCTCAACTAACCTGTCAGTCACTAAACCTGTGCATGTGATGTCTCAACTAACCCGTCAGTCACTAAACCTGTGCATGCGATGTCAGAACTAACCCGTCAGTCACTAAACCTGTGCATGCGATGTCAGAACTAAACCAAAACTAACCCGTCAGTCGTTTAACCTGTGCATGTGATGTCTCAACTAACCCATCAGTCACTAAACCTATGCATGTGATGTCAGTACTAAACCAAAACTAACACGTCAGTCACTAAACCTGTGCATGTGATGTCAGATTTAAACTAAAACTAACCCTTCAGTCACTAAACCTGTGCATGTGTTGTCAGAACTAAACCGAAACGAACCCGTCAGTTACTAAACCTGTGCATATGATGTCAAAACTAAACTAAAACTAACCCTTCAGTCACTAAACCTGTGAATATGATGTCTCAACTAACCCATCAGTCACTAAACCTGTGCATTTGATGTCAGAGCACTTCTGAATTGACGTTCCTGCTCTTCTCTGTGTGTGTGTGTGTGTGTGTGTGTGTGTGTGTTTTGCAGCAGGATCCATACATTGCATCAATGGAGCATCACACAGACTGGGTCAATGACATCGTCCTCTGCTGCAACGGCAAAACATGTGAGTGCCTGAGGTGTGCAGCAGTAGAGTTGTTGTGTAAATGCAGTACAAATGATGTTTGTCTGCTGTGTCTGCAGTGATATCAGCGTCCTCAGACACCACGGTGAAGGTCTGGAACGCACACAAGGGCTTCTGCATGTCAACACTGAGAACACACAAGGTACGGTCAGCCTGATGACACAAACAAACCAGGTGCATGACCAAACACATCCAAAAAGCTTTCAGAAACAAACGTTGTGTTGGCCCTATTAACTCTTCTGCATGGGTTTGCAGTCCATTTGTGTTTTTAATGTAATGCGCTACCAGTTCAATAAATGTTTTCTATGCTATATTAAAGTGTGCATTATGTGTGTTTCTATTTTATTTTATAGTTTCTCGTATGTTCTTATTTATTTATTTTTGTAGGACTATGTTAAAGCATTGGCCTACGCTAAAGACAAAGAGCTTGTGGCTTCTGCAGGACTGGACAGACAGATCTTTCTCTGGGACGTGAACACACTGACCGCTCTGACCGCCTCCAATAACACCGTTACTAGTCAGTTCTGATCTTCAATTTATCTATTCTTAAGTATTTTTTCCCTATATTATTATGTTTCAATATCTGATATGATGGACACATTTATTTAATTTATTTATTTTTATTTATTTAACTTTATTTTACATTCTGACATGAGAAACCAAATAGTACTTCAGTAGTCCCAAATTCAGTATTAAGTTCATTTAAAGGATCAATTGATTATGTGAATCATATTTTTGATGTTGTACAGCGTCTTCTCTCAGCGGAAACAAGGACTCCATCTACAGTCTGGCTATGAATCAGATGGGGACGGTTATAGTGTCAGGATCCACTGAAAAGGTCTCAATCCCTAGATGTTTCACTAAAGTACATTTAACTTACATGACATGATGTATTTTACGTGGAAATTGCATGGCAGAAACTGGATATTTAGCATATTTTCATAGTTTTCTTTTAATGAAGGTCATGTATAATGAAACCAGTGACACATTACGAGAGGACATGTTCATTTTCTCTACAGTAATGTTTGAATATTATGTGCCTGTCTCTGTGCAGATGCTATAACATACTGTATTAATATATAGTGTGTTCTCTCTTTCTCACAGTTCTGTCTGTATTCTTCAGGGCTTTAAATTGATATTTGTCATTAATACCGATGCACTGTCTCTCTCTCTCTGATGTGCTTGTCAGGTTCTGAGAGTGTGGGACCCACGGACCTGTGCCAAACTAATGAAACTGAAAGGACACACGGACAACGTCAAATCACTGCTGCTGAACAGAGACGGGACTCAGGTGAGATTTAATAATTGAACACATTTACATGTTCATTTTCTTTAGTGGCCACTTTATATGAATATAGTTTAATTCTCATAATATTTAGAAATATTTTTTTAAATGTATTTTTAATTTAAATTAATTTAATATAATAATTTGACATTGATTTAATTAACTGTACATTTTTAATTTACTCCCTGCAATTCCATCACAATCCACCAGGGTGTTTCACAATTTTCTTTCGTATTTGCGTAATATATGCGTGAGTCCACGTTTCTTGTCTTAGCTCTGGTTCTGTTTGCTCAGTGTCTTTCAGGGAGTTCGGACGGGACGATCCGGCTCTGGTCTCTGGGTCAGCAGAGGTGTATCGCCACGTACCGTGTTCACGACGAGGGCGTCTGGGCGCTGCAGGTCAACGAGGCCTTCACACACGTTTACTCCGGAGGACGTGACCGGAAGATATACTGTACAGACCTGCGCAATCCTGACATCCGTGTGCTGATCTGTGAGGAGAAGGCGCCTGTGCTGAAGGTGTGACAGATAAATACAACACCACACACTTTCACAACTTCTTAGGAAGTTTTGTTTACATTTCTGTTGAAGTTACACTTGTTATTTACTGCAGCTTTACTGAAATGAGGTGATATGTGCTGTGTAAAATAAATGTGTTCGAATTAAATGTTAAATATCTACAATGGGGTATATTAATAATTAAGAAAATTTGGCATTTGTGTTCCTCATGTTTATTATCCTGCGAAGCAATAAGTCATGGCCGGACGATTTCCTGTTCATAATTATCGAGAGATAATTAACAAGAGATATTTTACTCGTAAGAATTTCTAGATAGTGGCAGACGACATGCATTGGAGAAAAATATTTATTTCATAACCCATGAGTTTTTGCTCAATTTCAGTCGTTTTACTTCAAGTAAAAATTAGAATTTTTTTGATTTATTATTATATATTTTCATTAAACATTTATTTTCACGGACGCCTTTGCTCATATTTACTAAGGGTGCTAATATTAATGAAATGAGGGTGTGGGTATGCATATATTTTTATTAAATATAAGATAAATGTAGTACAAATATAAAGATATTAAATGCATTTCTTAATATTTTTTATATTTAATTGTTTTACAAATATTTTTAATATACAAATTAAACAATAATTATTATTTATATATATATATATTATATATATATATATATATATATTTTTTTTTTTTTTTTTTATTGTTTACCTAAACAAAATAACCCAAATCCCAGTTTGATTGAGATTAATTAGAATGCACAATGAAAAAACATAATTTTTTAAAATTGTTAAAAACTGTTGAAATATTCAATATTTCATTTATTAAATATTAAAACAATTTCTGTAAAAAAAAATATATATATAAATATCAATATTAAATATTTTATTTGAATTAAATATTAAATCAATTCCTAGAATAAAAAAATAGATCATTTAAATATCAAAAATATATTTTAATAAAATTTGGAATTTAAAAAGAATAATTAAAAAGAATGTATATGGGTCAAAAATGAAAAAAAAGGTTATCCTGTGTACTAATTTTTGTGTTTTACTAATTTAAAACACAGTAAAATTTATTACACTCCCTTATTTAAAATATTTTAATATGTATAAGCCACAATAAGCATGTTACAATGTAACATAGATTTCAGCCAAATTTCGACATTTAAAAAAAAAAAAAACTTAACTTAAAAGTAGACACATTACTTTATTTAATAGGCTTTCTATGGACATAAAATCACTTGCATTTCTTTTGATGCGAACATCTTGACGTCTTTATATATATTAAATAACTATGAAATAAATATATAAAATAAACCTTCCCATAAACTTTAAATAAAGAGTGTAAGTTAATGCGTCACACGCAGCTATAAATATGCGCAGCAGCTGTGGATCGTGAGCAGGTAATAGGAAGTAAGTGAGAGTCACTGAATGTGTGCTCTGCTTTCGTTCAGATGGAGCTGGACCGCTCAGCTGATCCACATTCGGCCATCTGGGTCTCCACCACCAAGTCCACGGTTAATAAGTGGGTAAGTGCAGCTGGTGTCGGGCAGAAACAGCACCTGCTCCAGCCTCGTGACGTTACACAGATCCTACAGCACAGCTTTAAATAACCTGCAGCCTCCTCACAGACTCACCGGGGTCATTAATTAGTGTAAATGTCCCGGGACGGGGCGCACGGATGCTGTCTTTAGGTAACGGCTTCATCGGTTGTGTTGCATGTTATGGGTCGCATCTTAAAATGCTATCTGAAACCTGAGCTGTGGGCAGACACAAAGAATATTGTCATAATTGCATTTACTTAGATATGATGCATTAATACCAGTGCTGTCAAATGATTAATTACAATTAATCACATCCAAAATAGAAGTTTTTCTTTACATTATGTATGTGAGCTGTTTATATTTACACACACACAAATAAAAACACTTATATTATGCAAACAAAAACTTTTATTTTGGATGTTATTTATCACGATTAGTTGTTTGACAGCACTAATTAACGCTAATTTGATCTTGTGTGAGTTTGAGGTTAGTTATCAAAGCTTTCACATGTTAAATAATTTACAAATCCTACAAGAGAACGTTTTGTAAAATGTAATTTGTAATGATGTGTCTGTGTTTTTCTCAGTCTCTGAAGGGTGTCCATAACTTCCGAGCGTCTGGTGATTATGATAATGACTGCAGCGCTCCGCTGACGCCGCTGTTTACTCAGCCAGAGCAGGTGATCAAAGGTACGACGCTCTGAAGACTTATCCTGAGCTTCAGAGACACTCAGAGAGTTTTTACTGTTTCGTAAGAAGAATCTCCATCAAACAGCGTCTTTAGTATGATCATGCCTTTTTTCTCATCTAAAAGTTACAATTTAATGTATAATGAATTTTGTTTTTTATATAATAATTCATAATAATTCTATAATATAATTTATAGCATTTTTTAAAATGTAGTTAAAAAGTAATTAATATTTTTAATATTCTTTTTTTAATTGATCAAATTTATTCATATATTTTATTGTATGTTTTTATAGTTTATAATTACTTTGTATATATAAATTTATACTAATAATTAATATTATTATTGTTATTAATATAATTAACAATTACACATTTTATAATATTTTAATTGATATTTAAATTTTATATATAAATATATATATATATATATATTTATATATTTTAATTGTGTTTATGAAATTAATATAATTACAGTTTATATAATAATAATTATTATTATCGTTATATATCACAAAATATCAATGCTGTTAAATAATTAACTGCATCCAAAATAAATGTTCCTGTTTTTATTATTTATGTGTGTTGGGTGTATATTAATTATGTATATATAGATACAACCACATGCAGTATATAATTAGAAAATATATACAAGCATTATATGATTTATATTATAATAAATACAAATATTTAATATATTAAAAATATATTTCTGAAATATATACATAATAAATATACACAGCATGCACACGTTGTGTAAACAAAAACTTTTTTTTGTAGATGCGATTAATCGTTTGACAGCATATGTGTGTGTGTGTTTGTTTATTTATTTGTTCATAATGTTACATACTATAGTTGAAATGTTTTAGTTAGACTTATTCTAGTTCCTGTCTTGACCCCCAGGTGGCGCCAGTATAATTCAGTGCCACATTCTGAACGACAAGCGACACATTCTGACCAAAGACACCAACAATAACGTGGCGTACTGGGACGTGCTGAAGGTAACGTGTCTCTACACGCGACGGATCTGAACCGCTAGCTGTCGTTTAACTCCTCGATGTCCGGCTCTGTTTCTCAGGCCTGTAAAGTGGAAGACTTGGGCAAGATGGAGTTTGACGAAGAGATCAAGAAAAGGTTCAAGATGGTTTACGTGCCGAACTGGTTTTCGGTGGATCTGAAGACAGGGGTGCGTCACGACAGGACGGTGTTTTATGAGTGGTTCTGTTATGTTTTATTAATGGTTTGGCTTGTGATGGACAGATGTTGACCATAACGCTGGACGAGAGCGACTGCTTCGCCGCTTGGGTTTCTGCTAAAGACGCTGGGTTCACCAGCCCTGACGGATCCGACCCTAAACGTGAGTCGAGCTCCAGCCGTGTCTGATTACACTGAGAGTATCTGACAGAGATGGGTTATGAATGTGTTTGTCTGCAGTGAATCTGGGCGGACTGCTGCTTCAGGCTCTGCTGGAATACTGGCCTCGGACTCACATCAACCCCATGGACGAGGAGAACGAGCTCAATCACACCAGCGGTGAAGACTCTCAACTCTTCTCCTTTCAAATACATTGATCTTAGATGCTGCTATGGCAAATATGGAAAATTAAATTAAATAAATAAATAAAACACTGATTAGAAATTTAAATATTATAAATTATATATATATATATAAGTAAAATATCAAAATGTATAATAACAGTATTATTGTTGTTATTACCATTGTATAATCACATAATATATTTAAATTTACATTCATTTTACATATTTTCAAAAAATAGATGATAATAAAAATAGTACTCATATAACACATGATTTAGTGCTGTCTAATAATTAATCACGATTATGTATTGTGTGTATTTATTATTACTTTTACATTTATTTATTCATATACTTATATTTATATATATTTTAAAAAATATATATAAAATAAAGATAACCTTTTTTTAATATTTTAATATATTGTGTATATATATATTTATACATAATAAATGTACACAATAAACAACTTTATTTTGGATGCGATTTAATCATTATATATTTTTTTGAATAAATGTGTTAATTATATAAAATATTTATATTACACATATTTTTTTTTAATGCTAATTGATGGTGATTTATAAAAATAATAATTAACTTGCATTGTTTCATAACTGATTTTATGTTTTTTCT
>JAUCMU010000050.1:4277042-4289888 GCA_032275025.1 Enteromius treurensis | reverse complement strand
CTATGGCAAATATGGAAAATTAAATAAATAAATAAATAAATAAAACACTGATTAGAAATTTAAATATTATAAATAATATATATATATATACATAAAAGTAAAATATCAAAATGTATAATAACAGTATCAGTGTTATTGTTGTTATTACCATTGTATAATCACATAATTTACACTTACATTTATATAATGCTACATGTAATATTATTATTATTTTATAGTATACATTGTAATTCTAAACCTAGATACTGTATTTTTTCAATATACATGAGTAACTTATTTAGAACCTAATACAGCTTTTAATTAACATTACACACACATATATGTACATTTAAGAAAATAACAATAATATATAGTTAACAATAACTATAAACTTGCATATTATATTTTTGTAATATAAAAGTTATAATTAATTTGACAAATTATATAACAATAACAATGATAATAAGAGGACCTATGTAACTAACACATGTTATATATTTAAATTTACATTCATTTTACATATTTTCAAAAAATAGATGATAATAAAAATAGTACTCATATAACGCATGATTTAGTGCTGTCTAATAATTAATCACGATTATGTATTGTGTATATTTATTATTACTTATACATTTATTTATTCATATACTTATATATATTTTTAAAAATATACATAAAATAAAGATAACATTTTATATATTAATATATTGTATATATATTTATACATAATAAATGTACACAATAAACAACTTTATTTTGGATGCGATTAATCATTATATATTTTTTAGAAAAAATGTGTTAATTATATAAAATATTTATATTACACATATTTTTGTTTAATGCTAATTGATGGTGATTTATAAAAATAATAATTAACTTGCATTGTTTCATAACTGATTTTATGTTTTTTCTTAATAATTGCGTTAAATGAAATCTTCCTCAGTGAGGCCCTGACTCTGTGTTTGCTGTGTTTCCTCAGTGAACGGTGAGCACGAGAGCCGGATACAGAAGGGAAACGGATATTTCCAGGTGCCGCCGCACACTCCGGTGATATTCGGTGAAGCGGGAGGAAGGACGTTATTCAGGTGCGTGTCTTCTTCTGTTTGATCAGCTCTGTGCATGCTGCTGTTCTCTACAGCCTTGTGTCTTTGCTCAGGCTGCTGTGTCGAGACTCCGGAGGAGAGACAGAGTCCATGTTACTCAACGAGACGGTCCCGCAGTGGGTCATCGACATCACAGTGGACGTAAGTGTCCCTAAAGTCCTCTCAGAGCGATTTACGCTTGCTATTTTTGCCATACAAGTGCGTTTCTTTCTTTCTCCTATAGAAAAACATGCCCAAATTCAACAAAATCCCGTTCTACCTCCAGCCCCATTCGTCTTCCGGAGCAAAAACACTAAAGAAGTATGTTTCGGTTCTTGGTGTAAAAACTCCTTGATTTTCTCTGTAGACAAGTAGATTTGTTACAGCATCTTTAAGATGGACTTACAGGTTTATCTGGGTTTAAAGGCACAGTTCACCCAAAAAAGAAAATTGTCATAATTTAATCACCAAAACAGGAAAAGTTTCTGTCTTCTGTTGAGGACATTTTTTTTTAAATATATATTAGTGGTAAAAAAAATGAAATGGAAGTCAATGAGTGGCCATTGACTTCCTTGGTAGGAAAAAAATGTTCAACAGAAGATAGAAATTCATAAAGATTTGGAATACCTTGAATGAAGATGAGTACTGTTTTTTTTTTCTGGGTGAACTGTCCCTTTAAAAAAATCTTCTTTTTTTCCTTTTTTTTTTGACGTTTTATAAATAAATGGCACTGGAAAAGTGGGCGATTTGTTTATTTATATCATCTGTTGCACAAACAGATCATCCCAGAACAGACTGAATGCTGTTTCACTTCCACATGGAAACGAACAGTTGTGTGTTTGTGTTGGTAGGGATCGTTTGTCGGCCAGTGACATGTTACAGGTGAGGAAGGTGATGGAGCACGTGTACGAGAAGATCATAAACCTGGACAGCGAGTCGCAGACGGGCGCTTCGGCCGCAGAGAAACCCAGCGAACAGAAGGAGGAGGAAGACATGGCAGTGCTAGCGGAGGAGAAGATCGAGCTGCTCTGTCAAGACCAGGTATTTCATTACTTCCTTTAGTTTACTACATTAGAGCACTAACAACACTTCTACAGCATTTATTATCTTCAATTTATTATGTATATGTAACAAATCTAGAATATATTAAATGTAAGTTAAGTGTCTACTTTTAAGGTCTCAAATATGTTTTTTGAGGGTAAAATGTTACTTTGTTATTCATATTTATGTAAAAGTCAAACAACATGCTTCTTCTGACTCGTACACATTCAAATATTCAAAAGAATAAGGAAGCATATTACATTTTATTGTGTTTTAAATTAGTAGACAAGTCTGACAAATGGGTTAAACCTAGGATAGTGGCACGTTTTAAAAATCTAAACTAAAATAGTTCATCTTTTAATGTGTCATAAATTGAATTTTTGTTGTAAATATGCCTGACAAGAGTTACAATGAATAACCCTTTAAAAAATTGTCATCTTTTGCATTGATTCCCGAAGGTTCTGGATCCGAACATGGATCTGCGGACGGTGAAGCACTTCATCTGGAAGAGCGGCGGCGATCTGACGCTCCATTACCGGCAGAAATCCACGTGAGGTCTCGCCCCTCTGAAGAACTCCATTCATAACACTTCACCTTCAAAGCACACGCTCACCTGCACTTCCCGGTTCTGCCCGCCGTCGTCTTCATCTTCCTCCTCGCCGCTCGGCTCACGCATGACTCCCCCAGAGTAAACGGGAAGAGGATCGCTGGAAAAAACACGCGACGAATGGCAAAAAGACATGACATGAGTGTTTTTTTGAGATTTTTCCACCTGTATGGTTCTTATTACTTTTTCTCGGCATGAATTCTCTTTTGATGGATGCCGTATTGAAGTTGTTTTTGTTTCGTTTTTTTACCGCCACTTTCTCCTCATTGAACATTCCAGTGATGCGTTCCGTTGCCAATGGCGCCATCGAATCCAGTCAAAGCCGAGGAACCGGTTTAAAACGATCGAGAATCTTAAAGGAGCGCCGCGTACAGTAGATGGACTGAGAGAACTCCAAGAACGCCGTTTTCCCATGATGCATCTCTCTCTCACACACTAACGCGCTGTGATCGTCAGGGCATCGGTTTTTGTACATATATTGTAATTATTTTGTAGTCAACTTGAACTCGAGTTGGAGATTAGGAGCTTTTTATTTACGTTTCTTGTACGGTATCTTCAAAAAGGTGCTCTTTCTTGGAAAATACGATGAGAGCGGAAATATTCCAGACATTACAAGCAGACACGGAAAGAACTATTTGTGTTTAAAAGAAATAGTGTTTTAAAAAAAATCGGCCAAAAATATAAAAATGCTGAAATGTGCTCGTTCTCAGGTCATTTAAGATGAGTCTGTTTCTTCATCAGATCTGATTGAGAAACAAATTATGAGCACATCTTAGCAAATTTACACTTTTGGATGCACTGTTGCTTTAAAAAGGAATAATTCACCCCAAAATGAAAATGTAAATAACTGTATGGAAGATTCTATGAGAAAATAACAGCTGACCATTTTCATTTTTAGATGAATTATTCCTTCGTCCAGATGTTTGTTGCTGAGTGTTATCTTTCCTGTGTGTGGACAGGAAAACACACACAAAAGAAATATATATATATATATATATAAAAGTTAAGAACTATTGAAGGATGACATCACTGGATGGCAAAGCTCATGTTTTTAATTTATGCAAAACAAACAAAAAAAAAACAACTGTTCTGCAAACGTTTGTCAATCATACAAAGATTTGCACAGTGTTCTAGCAAAATGTATTCATGTATATATTTGGTCTTAGGTTAAAGACAATTAAGATGATAATTATGATAATACAGAAGCATCGGAAACTAAACCGTGTCCACATCCCCTGTATTTATGCTTCCTGTGATGATTGTAATTATATGCAGTATATTTTGGGTAAATAACAGCTTAATAAATGAACCGAGAATGAACGAGTTTAAATGCACACTTTTTCTTGAAGCAGCGCAGGATCCGGGCGGGTGATGTTGACAGAATCGGATCCTGGTTGACATCCTACTAGTGTTGGTAACCTGATGTTTACCTGCTTCCAGCTTTACTGGCTCATCTGGTTATTAAAGATCAATGACAACTGCAATAAACCCAAATGATTGTTAATATGCATTATAGCAGTCTTTAATGCATTTACGAAACTGC
Organism: Enteromius treurensis; assembly: GCA_032275025.1. Classification (NCBI taxonomy): domain Eukaryota; kingdom Metazoa; phylum Chordata; class Actinopteri; order Cypriniformes; family Cyprinidae; genus Enteromius; species Enteromius treurensis. The sequence continues at coordinate 4,285,636 of JAUCMU010000050.1, read as the reverse complement.
ATTTGAAAGTCTTCAGAGGAATCGTTCATCATCATGATAAACCCAGCAGGTCAGTACTTAGTTATGCTCGTATATATTCAGCAAAATGAACCCAAACTATGACATGCATCCTCCAATTATCAGTCTAAATATTACTATTAATATATGCAGGTTTCTCATTTTCAGAAGCAGTAAACACTGTCTGCATTTGCATATGCCAGAGGTAAGCATGAGGTGTGTTTCCGTGCGTTGATCACTCATGGCACTTTATTATGAATAAATAATGTTTAATTATTGTTTTATTTACTCTTTTGCAGCTTGTGCATCAACTATGCATAAAATAAAACATTTTTAATACTTCTAAGCACTTAAGCAGTATACAATTTGGCCTTTGGGCTTATATGATGCAAAATCATAGTTATTAAATGTGATGTATAAAAAAAAAAAAATCACACAGTACATCTCAGTGTGATGTACCAAAAAATAATAAAAATAAACATTAATATTTTAAATAATGTATATATATATATATATATATAATTATAATTTTTTTTCTTTTTTTATGGTCATTTACACAAACACACACATATAGTGCATGTCGTGTGTGTGTGTAAATGTATCATAAATTAAAAAAAAATTATATATATATATATATATAATGAATAATCAGTATATTAAATATGATGTATCAAAATATTTCATATATATATATATATAATTTTTTAATTTTTTCTGTGATGCATCATATAAGATAACTTGATTATTGGTTATATTAGTAAAATAAACTCAGAATAAGATCTCAGAACATTCACGACAATGAGTTCCAGCTGCTTTCCTGAGATATTACTGTATTACAGTTATTAAAATCACTGCTGAAAATAATGGAATCAAATAGAAATGACAATAATTCAATAGTTGTATAGAAATAAGTTTGGACTGTGATGAAAACAATGCCACAGGAAAAAGGAAAAAGTTTCATAAACGGGCTTAATTTGTTTATACTGTATGTATTTTTTCTTTTGCTCTGGGGTGAAGTATGCTGTAGAGATTTACTGATGGATGCACGGATGAAAATATAGTTTCTTAATATTCTATAAAGCGTGAGTGTGAATGTGCATCACTTCAAATAAAGCATCTTTTCTCTGTAATCCTGCATGTCGGCACTTTATAACAGCAGTAAATAGTTTCAGTGTCTTATTGTCACGCACTCCAGCAGCTGACGCCCTGAGAACATGATCGATGCGCCTCTGAGACACACGTTACTCTTACGAGAGTCTAAAAGTTACAACCTCTTCATCTTTGGGTTCCATGTTTAAGATCACAGGTGGTGTGTGCATGTCGTAGATCCCCGAATCATCCTTCTGGAGCTCTGTCATAATCACCACGCTGTCTTCTGAAAGACCTTCAGCAGGGAATAATACGAGGCGTGAGTGGAGGAGAGAAAAACATGAAGAAAACGCTTTTTAAAGGTAATGTGATACTAACTTAAAGCAGACATATTTTCACTGCTGCAGACGCCTCCATCATCATCATCTGCTTTTAAAGAGGAAGCAGATAAATCCAAACGATCCAAAAGACCCACAGATGTCAACAGTTACAGACATAATTGGAAGAGATTTTAAGAAATGCAGCATTGCATCAGTGTCTCAGTAATTTATGTGAATGGGGGCCAAACTCGGATGGTCCGAGGGTTTCCAGCAAATGTTCAAGATTATTACAGTTACTATATACGCTACCATATCTCATTCTGACATCTTGATCAATCGATGTCATGTGTAATGATTATTTTACCCACCGGGTGATTTCTCACACGGTTCTTCAGACATGTCCTGAACGAATCCGTCACGAGCGTCTGCTGTCACGTCACGCTCCGTCTCGTTTGAGGAGTTCTCTATTAAATACTGGAATAAGATGAATAAATATTCGGAACATTATGAAGGTCGACGTATAAACTCGTCCAGGTCACATTTCATCCCAAAATAGGTAAAAATAAGTAATGAAGGTGTGAGGGTTCTAAACTTATTTGATCTTCATGTAATATATCTTATGTTTCTTTATTTTACAGTGAAATGTTCCTGTGAGATTGATTTGTGTGTACCTCAGAACACTGTTTATCTTCTTGGGTTTCGGATGCTGCGGATGGGTTCTGGTGCTGATGTGAAGCGAGGGAACGCGTGGGGATACGATGAAGATATCCAAACCCAACACCACAACCCAGACTGACAACACACACACACACACACACACACACACACACACACGAGGACAAATACAACACAGCGGGGTTATTACAGTGAAGTAAAACCACTACATAAATAAATACAATTAAAATTATATTATAATTAAATGATTATATTTAACATTTTAATTTATTAAAAAAATTTTAATTTATTATTTTAATCTTATTTTCATTTGATTTAAGTTGAAAAACTAAATAAATAAATGAAAACTAATAAAATACTAATCAATACACTTGATAAAATTACTAAAGCTTTCAATAAAATTTAAAATAGAATTAGAAATTGTAGAAATAAAATAAAGTATACAGTGCGTTCAAAACAAAATGATCATTAACTAAAACCAAAACCATAAAACACTTTTTTTAAATTAAAATAAAACACGTTACCTGAAAAAATAAAATAAATAATAATATTTACTAAATAAAAACAAATACCGTGTAGACACTTAAAAAACTAAACAAACATTTGAAAAGAAATACAAAACTACACAACAAATCTGAACTAAATATAAGAGGAAAATATAAAAAGATTAAAAACCTGAATTAAATCTATAATAGTTTGATAATAAACAGCACTGCTGTGATGTGCAGGTCTCAGAGTACAGCATCTGAGCTGTATTGTGTGAGTACTGAGTGAAGCTGTGTACCTTCCCTCTCCGCCCCAGGCTCCGTTCGGAGTGATGAGCACTTCTCTGCAGCGGTCGCTCTGCGTGTTATACACCAGCAGCTTCAGAGCTTTGCCCTCAGACGCCTCGATCAGCGAGAAGAAATCTTCCGACTGTGAGAGAGTGACTTCATATCAGAGCAAACATCTGCATGATATACGCTGCTCCAGAGACTGATCTTACCTCCTGCAGCACCTGGTCTGCACCAACAATGTAGTCAGAATACGGCTTGAGTCCAGCCAGTTCAGCTGGAGAGGTCACTTCCACATCCTGACATGAGAAAAGATACAGCATACACTGGGGTTTATTTTTATTCTTGTGGTTTGAATCCATCTTCATTTAATTACTTTTTTTTTTTTTAAACAAGACCCAAGTAATTTTACTTCCCAAATAAATCGATCTTGATTTATAAAAAATAACAACAACAATAATAATAATAAATAAATATAATAATTGAATGAATATAAATCAGGAAGTACTAAGATATTCATATTTTAAATACACTAAAACAAGTTAATTATATATATATATTATTTATTTATTTATAATATTTTGTTTTTTATTTATTTTTTACAATAAATACAAATTGTTATTTAAATTATACTGGTAATATATTTTTTTCTTGCTTTTTTAAATTATTCCAATCTATTAATTGTTATTATTATTATTATTATTAAACGTAATAATAGTATGTAAAATATGATGTTAATACCAATATAAAACAAAAACTTGCATTTAACTTATGCTGGTAATTTTTCCTTTTTTTAATAATTAATAATTTTATTATTTAATTATTATAATCTATTTTAATGTATTTTACATTTTTAATAATCATATCAATAACAATAAGCTATTTAAAATGTATCATATTCATTAAAATATTTTATTTGCGTTTTACAATAATTACAATAATAACAAGGAATAAAAATAAATTATTATTATTATTATTATTAATAACAATAATAATGAACTTTTTTGTAAGGTTCTCGACTTTTGGCCCCAAATGTATAACATGGAAAACGTGTATGGCCTAAAAAAAAGATACAAATAATGATTTATATAATGATTAGAAATCAAACAGCTCTGCTCACCAGCACGTGCCAGACGTTGTGATTGGCCCCTTGGAAAGAGCAGAACCGAACGCTGGCCCCTAATAGCCCCTGACCGCCCCACATGTTACTGGGAACGACCTCCAGCTCTCGGATCTTCATCACTTTACTGCTGTAGACCTCCAGCTTCACCGGCTTCTCCACATTCGCCTTCAGGAGGTCCTTCAGCAGGCTGCTCTCTTTATTCTGAGAGCAAACACAAACATCAGATCACACGTGTTTCAGTGCAACGCGCTTGAGATGATCAGAGATGCAGGATCTCACCAGTCTGGTGTGTCCAATGGACAAAATAAAGTCAAAGAAGGGCTCCAGGCCGGCTCTCTCTGCGGGAGAATTTTCCTGAATCTGGGAATTAAAGTGAAAAAATAAATAAATAAATGCTTTCTAAAATACAATTTAATACGTCCTTAATACATTTCTAAAGGAATCCTACTGGAATTTCACTCTATAACTGTTTAACAGTACACATATAAATATATTACTAAATTAAAATATACTTCAGATGCAAGATGACATAAAATAGGTTATGTTTTCTGAAAAGTTTACAATATTGAAGTGAGTTTAAACTTAAAACAAGAACAAATATCCATCAATAGGGTCAGAAAAATAATCTTGCCTTGCCTTTAAGTTTATTCTTCTCACCCAACAACGGGCATATTTTTTTTTTCCACGTTTTAAGCAAAATTTAATTTAATTTTGACATTTTTTTTAAATCTTGTGTCTATATTAATTTATTTGTATCGTAATTTAAAAACGTTTTCTGGACAAAAAGACAAGAAAATAATGTTTTACAGTATTGGAACTGATCCAGATTGATCTTTAAAAGATTAAAGAGTTAAAAAGACGTTTTTTTATATTTAAATCCTGTTCACATCCTGATGTGTTTGACTAGGACACGCATGCAAAACCCTCAGTGCACTTGATAAACCCTTGTCAGTCGCTGATTCGTCAGACAGTATAGCTAATTAAATGCAGCAAGGAGTGTATTTTCCAGCGGTTAATATCGCACTCACCCCATGCACATGATATCCACCCTCTGCAGCAAACACGCTCTGAATCAAACCCATCATGAACTGCGTCCGAAAGACATCTACAGCCAAGCCGTGCTCATGAATATTAATCAGTACATGGGGACGTTGCTTGGTCACCTTCCTGAAGCGCATGGGATGTAGTCATTAATATTCATTCATACGCCTGCCTTTTAACCAATCGCGTAGGAGTTCTGGCTGAGCGTCTCGTGACGTAACGCCTTCGCCATAGTAGAATCCGTACATCCGTCTGTTTGTAACTCCTTTTTCTTAGTTACCTCAAACATTATGCAAAACACAACAGTATTGGATACGTATAAAAACTACTAAAATAACAAAATAACCCGTGAATTCGCAACCACGCGCATTTAAACAGACATGAATAATCAATTTTAGAAGATCGATTGAAATCTATAACACAGGCGCCGCTGTCTGTGTTTGATTATTATTCCTGCGCAGGTGGTTGTTTTGCAGTTTAAATCACAGGTGCCGTTTATTTCTGACAGAATTGTTGATTTAGTTTAATTAACCGGATACAATATGTCAGAAAACGATAAAACGTGTTTGGTAAGTTTTGATTTAATCCTTTTCAGCAAGGAAATCTCCATTATAAAACGTTTTAACGATCGATATTTGTTTTAACAGCCGTTGATTATTTATTATATGAGGGAGAAATACTACAGACATGCCATAAATACTGCTGTGAAGAATTTAAAGGTGTACAATAATGACCCAGTGCTCCTGTTCTTCAAAGCTTTTGCAACTCTTCTGGAAGGTATATGTCAATTTTTTTCACTTGTTTATTATAATATTGATTATTATGATGCTTTTGTGGCTGATGATGATTGCAGGTCACACACAGGAGGCTTTAAGAGAGTTTTTTCAGCTGAAAGATCATCCTCATCTGTCTCTGTGTTCAACAGCAGCTATGATTTACGCACACAAGCGCCGTGAAACTGGTAACTACATTCACTCAATGACTGTAAAATGAAGCACTGATTCACTGATGTCCTGTCTGTCTTCGTCCTTATGAGGTGAAGAAGCTGTGAAGGAGCTGAACCGTGATCTGAAGCTGTCTGGATCCACGGCTGGGGCCCGAGCGCTGTATTACGCGGCCCTGCTATACTGGATCCTGGAGATGAACCTCAAAGCCAGAACGTGCATTAAAAAGATGCTGAAGCTCTCGGAAACATCACCGGAGGCTTGTGTAGAAACCTACGTCTTCAACTGTATCAATTCTTTATCAATCTGTTCTTCAGGACCTTTACTTTCACTGTTCCTCAGCGGAGCAATGATCTTCACAAACCTCCAAAACATCTCACATCTTCTTGTATAGCCCTCAATAATTGGATTGCATTGCTTTATATGTTTGGATTGTTTCAGTCTCATCTTACTAAGACGTACTATTGGATATACAGAGTATCTGCTATACTGCTATAAATATCTCACCGACTTGCATTACAAGATATCAGAAATTCATCATAAATATCAGCATCTGCAGCAAATCACATATCACGTAGCTGTTTTTCCTCACTATATCACAGTGTATACTCCATTAAAAAACACACAAATCTTTTAATATATAAAGACTAAATCAACATTTATTCATTTATGATTTTCACACGTCACTGTTAAATGCCACTAATAACAAAAATAATGTTATTTTTATGTTTTATCTAAAGCTTAAATAACTTGTTCCATTATTTCGCTGGACTTTATATAATATGTCATATTTTAAAGGCTCGTTGGAAGCAGTGCATTCAGGCTGGTTCATGATTGTTTCTTTATTAACAGGGGCTTATTCTGAAGGGCTGGATTGTGTTGACCTCTGACACTGAAGAGAACAGACCTCGGGCTATAAGCTACTTTGACCGTGGTGTTCGGGACGCTGGCGGTTTATTTGGACTCATGGGAAAAGTAAAAGGTGTTGAGAAAGGTACTGTTTTGAATGCTTTTCCAGGGACTGAGCTGTTTCTCTGTTGTGTAGATGGAGTTCTTCATGGCGAAGCAGAATGAGCAGTGCGCTCTTGACGTCTCAAATCAGATCATCGTCTCTCATCCAGACTTCAGCCCGGCGCTGCTCGTGAAGATGAAGGTGTTCATGTCTCTGCGTGACTGGGAGCAAACGGAGGCGGTCGCACAGAGGTGTGTGTTACTCTCAACTTATCGTTAAATAGAGTCTTCGATGTTCTTCAGTGTTTTTGCTGGAAATGTGCCGAGTTCTGGAGAGAGACGGGCATGATCTGAAAGCTCTTCAAATGATGACGGTCACTGCTGCGGCGAAGGATGGAAATATGGAGCTGGTAATTATGTTTCTATTAATTGAAATGCATATTGACTGCATTTTAAAATTTAAATCGATTTATTGCACCACACACTGACTAAAGCTGGTGCCACATTTATATATATATTTCATAGCATCGCTAAAATAACACTGATTTGAAGTGTCATAAACATTTGAAAATTAAACATGCATTTGCTAAGATGTTTCTAAGAATTTTTTAATGCAATTAGATTTTTCTTTTTAAAAATGTTGAAATGGTACACTGAAAAAAATATGTTCAAAAATAATCACAAATGAATAGATACTTAAAAGTATAAAGTCTGAAAGAGTGTTCCTGTAATATGATTTATTTGCAACACACAAAATAACTTTTTCTTTCGTTATATTTTTCTATAAATATTACATTCCTAAGAATGTGATGTGTTTTAAGTTCAACGGTCAACCTCACACACACTCTTTTGCCATCAGATGTTATTTCATTCTGTATTTCAGGTGAAAGAGCGTCTTCAGGCTTTAATGAGCGCGCTTGAGATCTCCGAGCCCTGCAATCCCAGCCTGCATGTGGAGATCACAGCAGCAATCAGCCGACTGGTGCCAATCACTCTAAACATCCTCTTATACATATTTCTGTGTCATTTAATAGGTTAAGAGATCAGGCTTGTTTATTAAGACTGTCACTGAACACACTGGGAGTGTTTGTGTCCCTAAGTGTCTGTTTCTATGATACGTCTTGCCCCGTGGGACATTTCTGTTTTGGAAGACTAATCTATCCTACCTGATTGTAACAGTAGTGTCTGTCTAAAGTCACTGAAATGCTGTTTTTCCCATCTGCAGTGTGGACACAAGCCAGAGATCCTGCAGATGTTGACTGTGTTTGTGCGTCGAGTGTCTTCACGAGCTCCAGCGGCGTCTGATGTCCTCAGTGAGCTCGGCTATCTGCTCAATCACCAAAACAAGTTTACAGACGCCCTTACATGCTACTCCGCAGCACTGAAAACAGACCCCAAGTGCACCTCTGCATTAGTAGGTAGAGTATCATCACACCCCAAACAAGAGTACAGAAACTCACCCTAATACATAAATACTTACTTGTGTGAAGTATTTATATACCATTGTAGTATTTGTTGGGCTGAATTTATTTTAAAGCATTGGCGATTTCTTTAAGACTGCAAGGGAAGCTCAGCTTCCCCTATAATGTCACAAAATTAATGGCCAAATTATGTACTATTGTATTAACATTTTATTGACTAAAAATGCGTTAGAAAACGTTCATCTCAAAGACGAGTTCGT
>JAUCMU010000050.1:4245907-4257274 GCA_032275025.1 Enteromius treurensis | reverse complement strand
ATATATATATATAAATATATATAAATATATATATAAATAGACATTTAATAATATTTTTAATTATTTTTTAATTTAAATCTATATTTAATTTTATTTGTGTGAACTAAATCTATAATAATATGTCTTAAACCAGAAAGAATGGGATTGTTCAGGGAGTGCCTGAGAAAAATGCAAAACATATAATATTTGTCCTTCAATGCATCAGAAAAACTCCATGGACATGAATTAATTCTAAAAATCACAGCATACTTGCTCCTGCTGTCACCGTATTTTAGGCAGCATCTAGTAATTTGCCGAAAGCGCTCAATGATATAACATAATCACAGCCAATCAGAAGCTTTTTCCTGTTAAGTATATGTGTGTGCTGCAGGAATCAGACGGTGTTGTTTCTTATCATGAGGAAATAGAAAGTGTGGCTTGTTTATCATGTTTGTGTGAGCGTGACACACGTCAAGCTCTCGGTCCAGTTTCTGAAACACGTCTGAATCAGTTCTAAGAAGCAATGTGATCTTGATTCTTAGTTGCGTTTGTGTCGGATGAAAGAAGCGCAGGCGGGACGGGTCTAAAGTTAGTCGATGCTCTCATCTGTTGTGGTTAGCGTGGGCTGACCGTCTCCACCCTGAAGACTAGTCATTTGTACAGTACAACTGGTTTGGTCACATTTCAGCTGACTAACTCTTTTGTGCTTGTGTCATGATGCAGCTGTTTGGTCACGTGACATCTGACACATGCATAGTGTATTTTAGAATGATGTTAGTTTAGTTTTCTATGTATTATAGCAATTATAAAATGTTGTCATTTTATATTACGTTTTAGTTTTAAACTCTTTATTTTATGGTCTCTTAACTAGTTGCATATACTGAGAATATTAGACATTTATTAGTAGTAATTTAGTACAGATTAAGGCCTTATTCTACGTCCCTAATCCTACCCAGTACTTAACACCTACCTTACTAACTATTAATAAGCAACCAATTAGGAGTTTATTGAGGGAAAATGCATAGTTATTTGTGAAGAAGTGTTTCCAAACGTTCAAGCTTCATTTAATAAAAACCAAACAAGTGAAACTGAAGGCTGTTTGCTGCTTCAGCAAGAAAAAACTCACGAGTCTTCTTTCTTATGAACAGGAAGTGTTTTAAAACCATCAATTGTGTTATTGCATGCCACTGCTATCAAACAACGACTGACTTCCTGTCTGTTGTGACTTCCTGTCGTCCCAGTGGGATCTGGTGTGTTCGCGGTACTGGCTGGTTCCAGTCGAGGAGGTGTGCTTCATCCTGGGGACTCTGAGCGGCTGTCTGGCTCTGGGCTACACGGCTGACCGGTGAGGAAGCGTCTCTGGGTTTGTGGTTTCTCGGGTCACTCAGTGTTGATGGGTGTGTGTGTGTGTGTGTGTTCAGGCTGGGCAGACAGAAGTCTCTGCTGGTGTCTCTGATGCTGGCCGTGGTGTTCGGTGTGCTGGTGTGTGTCTCGCCCTCACCGCCCGTCTTCATCACCATGCGCTTCTGTCTGGCCGCGGCGAGCGCCGGAGTCTTCCTCACGCTGTACGTCACACGTAAGTCAAACACAAGACCGCAACATCAGAGCTTGTTTGTTTTGTTTACGCTGCAGGAAAGCATCTGACTCAGCATCTGCTAATATATAAACACTCTTAAATCAAGATAACATTGGTTACACTGTATTTTGTTTGTCACTTTAACACATTCTATATATACATATACAAAGATCTAAATATACTTAAAGGGTTAGTTTACCCCAAAATGATCACTGTCATTAATTACTCATCGGTAAAACTGTCCATGTGACATCAGAGACTCAACTTCACTTAATTCTTTTTTTTCATTATATCAGTGACCTTTAAAGCTGTGTGTGTTGTAGGTCTGGAACTGTGTGACCCTTCTCTGAGGCTGATGGCTACCATGATGTCGGGTCTGACCGTGTTTGCTGGTGAGCTCCTGCTGCTGGCTGTGGCCCTCGGCTGCGGCTCCTGGAGGGGCCTGTTAGGCACCGGAGCAGCTCCTCTGTCCTTGTTCCTGTGCTACGGGTTAGTCTGTGATGGGTGACCCCTACTGACCATGTGCTTTTTGACCATGTGCTTTTTGATTTGTGTACTTGAAATGACACTATTAGAGGTGCACCTATATATATGTGTGTGTGTTTATACACACTCAACCACACACACACACACACACACATAATAGATAAAAAAATAATAAAAACAGCCTTCAGTGCTGTGGATGATATCTCTTGTGCTATTAAAAGGCGTAGCAGCTGGGTACAGGAGGCTTTTAAACACTTCATCAGCCCAAATGCAAAGCGACTGCTCCTTCAGCATCGTTCAGAAATATTGATCTTAAGTCCCTGTCAAGCTTCAGAGCTTTAAGTGCCGCCGGTGCACAGTAGCGCTCGTTAGTACTGATGAATCATCCTGCTTTCTGTGACTACCAGACGGCGTCGCTTCTCCCAGTTGTGCTGTTTGTTGAGCAGATTATCCTGTTAATGCATGCTGCTCTTTTAGCTGGCTTTTAAAGATGCGTTTGTTGGGTCTTCAGGATCCCGGGAGTGTTTCCCGAATCGCCGCGCTGGCTTCTGCTCTCTGAGAAGACGGGAGACATGAATTCCTTCAGTGACCGGAGCGAGAGACAGAGAGATGACGACACCTTCTCGGGTCAGTTTAAAAACACCTTGCTCTTGTTGACGCCGGGAAATGTGGTTGGTTTTGGTCTAATATTAGTTCAGTTCTCAAGGAACAAACTGTGCGCTCTTGTGTCTGATGCAGAGTTGGACACGGAGTCGTCCTCGTCTCCTGGACGTCCTCATCTGTCTTTCCCAGAGCTGCTGCACAGCAGAAACATCTGGAAAAACCTGTGTGTGCTGGGATTCACTTCGTAAGTCTGGCCTGCTGTGCTTAAATGATCTACTTTTGGGTGTAAGACTCAAACTGCTCTTGCAAAGTAACGTCAAAATAGCAAACGTTATTCATTTTCAGTTGAATGTCATATTTGACAATTAATACTTATCATGTATATAAAAACACACACATGCATGTATATATTTAAGACACATTTTACATTTATATATTAAATATATGTATATACAATTAAATGTATACATTCAAATGCATGTCAATCTTTATAAAATTATGCTCTCTGTGTGTGTGTTTTAATTCAGTATGGACATAATAATTGTTCGTGAATGATTAATGAGGTGGCTGGTCTTGCGTAGCATTGATTTATGGTATCTTGAAGAGAAATGATTGTCTGTGCTCAGGTTCATCTCTCATGGCATCAGTCACTGCTACAGCTCCTTCAGAGGTGATGTCAGAGGATTCACCCCCAGCTTCTATTGGACGTACCTGCTGTCGGTCTGTGCAGGGGGCGGGGCCTGGCTGTTGCTCTGGGCAACGGTGGACAGGTTTGGTCGTCGTGGAATTCTTCTTCTAGCCATGACCTTGACCGGACTGGCCTCTCTAATCCTGCTCGGACTCATGGACTGTGAGTGACTTTTTCAGTTTTTTTCTTTTTGCTCAAGATTTTTTTTGGTGATATTTTACCCTAAAGTTAAAAGAAAGAAGTATGGTATTTTATAATTTTTAAAAAATATATATTTCTATAAATTTATAAAGTATCAATATCAGTTATTTATATATATATTCTTTTCATAGAAAATATATTTTTGGATCTCAAATTGTCATTATGGTAATGGATTAAATAGACATAAATCCCATTCATCACAGTAATAAATTTATAAAGTAAAATTAAAAGAAAGATTTTTAAAATATGAATACCATTTTAATAATAAACTGCATGCATTTTATTATTAAAATCTGGAATATTAGTGGCAAATGATCTGGACATATTCTTGGCAGGTTTCGCAAGATTTGTGTATTGTTTTAGCAAGCGCTTCAAACGTTTTAAACATTGCCATTTTGCTGTATAGCGTCTAACGTTGAGATGAATGTGTCCCTGCAGATCTGAGCGAGTCAGCCATGACTGTGTTCTCTATAATGGGCCTGTTCTCGTCCCAAGCGGCCGCCTCCCTCTCTATTCTGTTCACCGCTGAAGTCATGCCCACCATCATCAGGTAAACACACGCTCCCGCGGGGCTGCTTACTGACGCACCGTCGTAACCTCACGGTTATTCTAGCTCCTGTAGCAGCAAAGTGCATATAATGTATGGACAGTGAGAGAGTGATGAAAACAGCACAATCCCTGCTGGATTCGGAGAGAGCCGGTTAGTTTAATTTATGCATCTCTTCTGTGTTGTTCTGGCTTTCCACCAACAGGGTTTCTACTGGGATGAAACGGAGGGAAGAGTTTGCACCAGTTGTTCACTTATTAAAAGTGTTCACATACTGTAGCTGCTAGGGCATGACGCTAACAGACGGCAAGGTCATAGCTTTGATTCCTAGGGAATGTATGAAGTAATAAAATGTAAACCCTCAATGCACTGGATAAAAGCATTTGCAAAATGCATAAATATAATGCCTGTAATGTTGTCAATTAGTAACACTTAAAGGAACACGCCCCTTTTTTGAAAATTGGCTCCTTTTCCAACTCCCCCAGAGTCGGGTTTTAGCGTTTTTTTGAATCCTTTCAGCTGATCTTTGGGTCTGGCGGTAGCACTTTTAGCTGTAGCTTAGCATAGATCATTGAATCTGATTAGACCGTTAGCATCACGCTCAAAAATGACCAGAGTTTCAATATTTTTTCTGTACCTGATCTGTAAAATGAAAGGTTGTGATTTTCTAGAACTATACTCCCATTCCTGCGTAATAACGTTGCTGCTGTACCATGGCTTTAGCAGGTGCAATGATATTACGCATCAAACTAATGAATGAATTTGAATATAAAATTTATAAATGTAGAACATGTATAAATAAGAACGCAATGTAGATGTAGGGGAAAAGTGAATAACGAAGAGTACTATTGCTGTACTTATGGTTAAGTTAAAGTTGATGGTTTGCCAAGCCCTGAAACTCGGGTATCGAGTTTATCTGAGTTCTCCCAACTCGAGAGGCCATTAGTGTGTTGCTGGAGCAGTTTCTTGGTCATTTCTGACGTGACATGTTGTACAGCAAACAAGCAAGTAAAACTACGCTGCCATTCAACAGTTTGGAAACCCCTGGCAAAGTGTGGTTTTGGATGATATCAGCATAAATCCTCATCATTTTTTTGGTGCAAATACTGTACAGTAAACTTAACATTATCATTAAAGACCTACAATAATAATTTACATAATAATGGCAATATATACAGGTCAAAGTTATTATGAGCTACTATGGGAGGAACTGGACCGTGATGTCTGTAAGAAGTGTCCAATCAGTGTGAATTATCTTCGGGGAATCCTCCAGGAGACTTGGAGTAATATATCAAGTCGATGTTAGAATAAAGCGACCGCTCGGAACCCCACTTTTCTAGAGTGTTTCCCAACTTTTGAAGGACAGTGTACAATTTTATAAGCTGTCGACCCCCCCCAAAAAACGTGTCAGGGTATTTCACATTTAGTTGGGTCATTTCAGATGACCAATGTTTCTCTGTGTCTTCATCACATGAAGGCAACTTCAAAAGTTCCATTATGCTTTCAATTTTCTTCTGCCAGTACTTGGGTTATATTTCCATCTAGACTGCATAAACACACCCTGAAAGTGTTCCATTCTTGTGTCCACAGAGGAAGTGGTGTGGGAGCGGTCATGGCTCTGGGTTGCGTGGGCCGTCTCAGTTCTCCTCTCATGAATCTGCGTAATCACTACGGCTACTTTCTGCACCATGTGGTCTACTCGTCTCTGGCCCTGCTGGCGGTTCTCTCCATCTTGCTTCTCCCGGAGAGCAAACGCAAACCTCTTCCACAGACGCTGACGGATGGAGAGCAGTACCGCCGCCCTCCGCTGGTCCGAAGACGTAGGGATAACGTTCCTCTTCTGGCTACGCCCAACCCAGAGACCTAGCCTTCACTCTTCAACCGCAAACACTGAGGGACTGACCTCAGAGTCCTGTCCTAATAATCCTGTATTTGTAGTCATTCCTAACACGTGTGGGTGGAGTACATGGACTCCGTCATGAAGTGTGAGGGGTGAAGGCTACCGAAGCATGTCCACCGAGTACACAAGTGGCATAAACAAGGGCATACAGTTTTGTCTGACCCATGTAGCATTCAGTGACTTATTAGTAATCTATTCAACCAATAATAGATAAGGGCTCAAAATGACATGGTATATATATACATATACTGTATTTATCCCTTAAGAAAACAGGCTTAAGTTCTCACTCCAGATGGAAGAAGGATGGAATTGGTTCTCTTAGTACCTTAACTCATTGCTGCTAAGAATGGCGCACCAAGAGGATCGCCCCAAGACCGACTGACATTTTGGGTGAGAAGCGCTGAGGATTATTTATGTGCACTCTGATTGGACTGAGGCATGATACTAGAAACACTTATTACTGTATGTTACACGTCACTCTTTGTTAAAGGAATGTTAGCGGGATGCAACTTAAGTTGCAAGTTTCTCCCAGATTTTCTGTTGACTCTTCTATTGCACAACTAGGTGTTAACCTTTGTTGCAAATGGATTAGTCAAAAAATAACATCATATCACTGCTTTTAAACTCTCTAATGCATCCACGAAAGCAAGTGCTGTACAGCGCACACTGATCCTGTTCTGTACAAACTGTGGGACAATTTTGTGTAGAGTAATTTGAAAGCTTAATATTCCTTTCATGAGGCTGATTGAAATCGCACTGCTCATAGCGTCCCGTATTTCTCTGTTACTTACCTTGAAGATCGAGGCTCAGCAGGGGGAAGGAACGCACAGGTTCACTTGAACATTGACACTGTCAGGATTTATTTTGTGTCTGATGTCTTTCTCTCTATTTTGTCTTTGCCTATTGCATTTTCAGTCAGATTAATGAAATAAGGAACACTGGAGTTATGTAGATTCCTCTTGTAAACGCCTCTTTGTGTTAGATTCATTAAAATGCACTTAATAGTGAATTGTTAGTAATAATTTTACTTATTGTTATTACTACTACTACTACTACTACTACTACTTGAATAAGGGAGGATAATAGTACTAAATCTGATGATTGCGCAACACTTACTAAACAATGCTGTAATTGTTAATAAATCTTTAACCAAGTCTAATTACAAATAAAATCTGTTAAAATCAGTGAATATGTTCTTTGAAAGTCTCAACACCAGTGTCTAAATGCATTTAGTTTTAAAGTACCTCTGGTCGCTGATTTGTGTATTTTTGGATCTTCAGTTTTTGTAGGCGAGCTCATGAGACGAGGCATAAAAAATCTCTGCGCAGCAGCTTCTGGTTCTGTAATGGTCAAAAAGGTCAGTCTATGTTTGTCCTGCAGAGCTTCACTACAGCGCCCCCCAAATGTGTACGCATTGCATATCAATCAACTTGTTTTTGTTTGTATACAACAACAAACCAATCCTTGGATCTATATGCAGAGTCCCCATGAACATTTCACACCTGGACATATAGTAAAATCCTTGTTAGCTGAAGTCTTGGTGAAATGAATTGTTAGCGATTTTCTTTTTTACAAGCAGAGATTGCCCTCTGTGAGCCCTAAATACGAATGCATTTCAGTATAACAATATAAAATATATAGTCTCCTAGAGACAACAGAGACTAAATTAGCATTGTAGCTCTATTGAATTACCATTATGGTTCTCAGACAGCTGGCTGCTTGCGTCCTCGCTCGTTCAGTAAATCCTGGAGATCAATCGACTAATTGTCCTTATGAGATTCTTGCCTGGAGATTTTAAGTCTCTGATGGTGCGGTTGTAGATGAATGTATGCGCAATGAAAACTTGTTGAACACTTGCACCTTGTTAGCGTCTGACATTTGCTGCCTATTGTCTTCACTTGGCAGAACATCTATTTATAGTCCCTCTTCGTCGTCACTGGTTGAAACCATACTTGCCTGTTGACAAATAACGAGTTACAACAATAGTCCTTATACAAACATTCTTCCCATTTCAAAAGTCTATAATCATCAAAATGACAATTATAAAAGATCAACAAGAGAAGTAGATCAGAACTGTGTTTTATTAGTTTAACCTCTAAGATAATTTACACAGGGGCACATATGCAGCAGGACTGGGCAGGCAACCAAACGTTTGACCCGACAGAAAGACGATACCTCATATGTCTCGCTTCTCCAGTGACCGTGGATTCATGCACAGGATTTCACAGCAAGCCCATCGCTGCTTTAGTTTCACCACTGCAATAAAACAAAGTGGTCCATCAATCTTCCTTTGTTTATATTTATCTTTCAGTGAAACATTCCATAGGGTTACATAAATGGCAGCGCTACTGTCTGCGGCACCAACCTGTGATTCTCAATCAATGGGCGTCACTTTCCAGGAATTTCACAGGGTTATCTTTGTACCCAAGGACAAATGAGGAGATGATCCTGTGCCAATGAGGCAAGGAATCATTTCGTCCGTCGCTCATTGACCTTCACCCATTGTATGACAGATAGTTGACATTTCAAACTTCTGTTGTCCTTAGTAGTCGCATCTGCCTGGAAAATTCCTTAAATAGCCAAATTTAGATGTGATTTTAAACTCTCCCCTTTTTGTTGCAAAACAAATTATATACAGTAAACGAAATCTGAATGTCTTTTTAACATGGAACAAGTGCTTTGTTGATGCTAAAGCGTTAGGATGAAATGAAAACACACCACTGAGGTTGAATCGCAACTGTTTCTTTATTAAGATTACTTACCTGTCTGATTACTTCTATTAGACTTCTATTAGGCAATTACAAAGCTAGCCCATTTAAGATCAAAAAGTATAAGTACATTTATACATATTGAAGATGCAACACAATAAAGATGATTGCCTGTGTGAGAAATTTGGGGCATTTTGGCTTAATGGTGAAACCATAGTCTTTGATCATATTAATTGTCTCTCTGTAATTATTTCCCATGATGGGATGCTGTTGGCAGTGGTGGAATGACTGGTGTGCATAAATATCTATGCTTATCCCTCCCTACCTCAGCTGAACCAAACACAATAGCAGTTTGGCATAACAGTGTGCCAACTCCCTTATTTAGCTAGATAGTGGCTTTATAAAAGAGAGGAAGGTCGCACTGTCGTGAGGATCCTACGCTTCGGGCCATTCAACCTTCCCTCAAGCCTACAACTTAACAGGTAATACCGACTATTTAAAAGTCACCAAGCAAGTTGAAGTCTTTCTTTTATCAGTTTTTTCAAATTTATTTTGAGTCGTAATGAGATTCTAATAATTTTGTAATTCATGGGGATGGATTTTGAGCATTATCTCTGGTCACATTGGTTGCAGGGAAGCGTCTGTGGTAATATTTTCTGAGTCGGCAGCTGTTAGAGATAATGGACCTCGTATTAGTGTTTCATGGTCGTAATGCATGTGTTTGATAATGACATTGGTTTTAGAGCAATACAGCTTCATTACCGAGGGTAAAGTGACAGACCGTGGCTTGAATGTATGGGAGGGGTTTTCTTTTTTGTCTCATAAAAACATATGCAGTGTTTCCTGTATATTTTTAGATACTTTTGTAGATAGATATTACATTTTTTCATTTCATAAGCTTTCACTGTTTGCTTTCTTTAGTGAAAAATGGGATTCTCTCTTTTTTTTTATTTTTTATTTGATCATTTTGTTATCTTATTTTTATGTGTGCATTAAGCATCTGAATAGGCTCCTGTATATAATATCTTTAATAGTTGTCTGTGTGAGTGCTCTTGTGAGCAGGGTGAAAGATGGGGGATGCTGCGATGGCAGAGTTTGGACCTGCGGCTCCGTACCTCAGGAAATCAGACATAGAGCGTCTGGAGGCCCAAACTCGCCCCTTTGACATGAAAAGGGAATGTTTCGTTCCTGATCCCATTGAGGAGTATGTGAAAGGGACCATTGTGAGTCGGGAAGGTGATAAAGTCACCTGTGATACTGAAAGAGGCAAAGTAAGTAAAACTCTTGATTATTCCAACAGTGATTGCTCAAAGCGATAAGTTGCTCTAGTGTTATGAAGTAGTATTGGCTTTTTACAGACAGTAACTGTGAAGGAGGCTGATGTTCACCCTCAGAACCCGCCAAAGTTTGATAAAATTGAGGACATGGCGATGTTCACCTTCCTGCACGAGCCCGCTGTGCTGTTTAACCTCAAAGAGCGTTACGCAGCCTGGATGATCTACGTGAGTCTTAAAACACTCACACGATCACTTTATCACACATGAGCAGATCTAAAGCTGCTGTCAATCTCTTCCAGACCTACTCTGGGCTCTTCTGTGTCACTGTTAACCCCTACAAGTGGCTGCCGGTGTACAACCAGGAGGTCGTCGTTGCTTACAGAGGGAAGAAACGAACTGAGGCTCCTCCTCACATCTTCTCCATCTCTGACAACGCCTACCAGTACATGCTGTCAGGTGATGATCTGACATACTTTTTTGTTTTTATAATGCAATGTTAATTTACATTTTAATCATGGTTTTAAATTTTGTTTTTTCAGACAGAGAAAACCAGTCTGTCCTGATCACGTATGTAATGCGTATTATGATTTAGTATGACATTTCTTTGTTCACATATACTTTCTTTATAAGCTGCTAATTATGTGAATTTTAATGAGCTGTTTTTATGTTAAGTGGAGAATCCGGTGCTGGAAAGACTGTCAACACTAAAAGAGTCATCCAGTACTTTGCCAGCATTGCAGCGACACCCGGCAAGAAAGATCCATCAATGGAGAAAAAGGTGAAATAATTCTGGCTAATACTGAACAGACAAATATACCTTCCATATAGCATTGAAAAAAATAATCAAATATTTACCGCTGTGCATTTATATTTATACAAACAACCTTTTTTCCCCTTTTATTTTTCTACTAGATTCTTTATGGGCGTTTATTTTTATTTTTGCTACATAAAAATCTTTTTTTAAACCATTAATATTCAAATTTGACTCTCAGGGTACTCTGGAGGATCAGATCATCCAGTGTAATCCTGCTCTGGAGGCTTTTGGTAACGCCAAGACCATCAGAAATGACAACTCCTCCAGATTTGTAAGTGTTTCATATACTGTAGGTGCTGCTATTTTATATTGGTTTCATGATATTCTATATGAGCATGTTATATAATGTGGTCTTGTAATATTTACAGGGTAAATTTATCCGAATCCATTTTGGCGTCAGTGGAAAGTTATCTTCTGCTGACATTGAGACTTGTAAGTACTTTTTTTATCATTCTAACAAGAACACAATGATGACATGTTTGATTGTTTCTATATTTGTCCATTTATCAATTCATTTAGATCTGCTGGAGAAGTCTCGTGTCACTTATCAGCTCAAGGCTGAGAGAGACTACCACATCTTCTACCAGA
>JAUCMU010000050.1:4205308-4227209 GCA_032275025.1 Enteromius treurensis | reverse complement strand
AAAATCATGCCTCGTTCCAAACAGAGTCAAATGAACCAGCAGCAGCAACTGGTCCAGCTGTCTCCCAACCCCTAACTCCAGAATCCCCTGCAATTGTCTGATAGACTTAAATATATGAGAAGGATAGTCAAAATACCATAAAAGCGCCTGGTTTTATGTAAATTAATATGAAAAAAAGTCTCAGCTTTGTTGGGGGCCCTGTCAATTCTTTTCATGGGGCCCAAAATCCTTAGCAGCACCAGTAAACCACCTACAAAGTGCACCCTGTAAATAAATATAAGCCTATGTATTATTATAAATTCGTCAAGCGCGACTGGCTCATATTGTACATAAGTTAACGTTACTTCCGGGTAACCCTGCGTAGTCTTAAGTATCACAGCACTATACACGCTAGGCAGTCTTGAAAAATAAAATGTTCATGTCAATATAAAGTTGCTGCATGATGTTAAAACTAACCGTGGTAGAGATATCTTGTGACACTGTCGACTCTATGGATCAGTGGCATTTGAAATCGAATGTATGAATCGCTCACGAAAATTGCCGTTTTTCTTTCAAAGGTTAGCATGATTCCAAATGATTTTAGCCCACTGTTCAATAAACAACAAGTTATTATTAAGAGACTTACTTTGGACGGCTCGATCGCAAACAGAAATCACCCAAAACACAGCAGCACGGTCTGATGATGGCGTTGCCCCTCAGTCCAGTTCACTCCTTTAAGAGGACAACGAGAAGGGAGTATCCTAAAAAAAACCACAAACACACGACCACGATTTTGCCACGTCGCAGCAACGTCTAGGCGACATTGAAGGGACTGCCGCAACTACGTTACGAATGATGACTGAAAGCATCATGTGACACTGAAGTATGGAGAAATGATGCTTTTTATTATAACTCGAATAAATGACATTTTAAAATATATTCACACAGAAAACAGTTGTTTTAAATTGAAATAATATTTTACAATATTACAGTTTTTTCTGGATTTTTAATCTAATAAATGCAGCCTTGATGAGCAGAAGAAACATCTTTAAAACTATTAAATATCTTACTGACCCCAAATTTTTGAATGGTAGTGTATATATAAATATACAGATATATATTTTGGAAGTTTTAACAGATGATATAACCATGTATTCTCAACACCATCTAAATCGGCGATGCTCAACTTTGGAAAGCTATGGTGTCACAAAGTAAGATATTTTTATAATAAAAAATAATATTAATAATAATAAAAAGAATAAATACAAATTATACTTTAATCATTCTTTAAAATGTTAAATAGAAATAAAAAAAAATCATTACTATTAATGAGACAGGTAGACTTTGTGTGGCATGCAATATGGTAACTGTATATCAGTCATATTTAATATATATACTGTATATATATATATATATATATATTTAAGTATTTATGGCAGTTTTTCTGCCTTTATTGAGACAGGACAGTAAAGAGCTGATGAGAAAACATTGGGTAGAGAGAGAGAGGGGGCGGGATTGTCAAAGGACCTCGAGACAGGAATCAAAGTCGGGTCGCTATGAGTGCAATTGCGCTGTATGTCGGCTCACTAACCTCTAGGCTATTGGCACCAACAATAAAAATAATATTGTCATTAAAACCAAAAGAAAAGATTATCTATAGATTACAGGTTTAATACATGTGTAATAAATGAGTGTGGAACATCAAATTTATTTCCTTATAACATCAAAGAAACTATCTTTCGAAATATCTAGCTGTGACAGAGCAGTCTATAGTCAAAGCAGAACTTCTCAGGGTTGACATATCTAATGATGACATCACTGCATGGGCCACCAAACGTCTTAAGTAGCACTGATTCGCGCCATGTGAATTTCTACACTTGTGTATATTGAATGAAGGGGTTGATTTGTTTTCCTTTCTTTTCTATTCTCCATCTTTCCCCCTGTGTGGCAGTTTCGGAGCTCCGAGTCATTTTTCCACTTGAATGAGCTGGCTCATGACATTGTTTTATAAAACATGTCAGATCACTCCTCCAGTGGCCTTTTCTCATCTCCGAGAGGGGCCTTCCTCTGTTAGTGATTTCAACAAGAAATACTGACCCCTGCCCATAACACTTACCGTTAAAATAAGAGCAAAGGAAACCCTGTAATATCCGTGTGCCTCTAGTGCAGCTCTCCACAAAGAGAGTGAGAGAGGTGAGTTGTGTGACCTCACTATCTGATCCAGAGAGGATTCGCTCTCTTTCTCTCAATCAGTCAGGGGTTACATCACAGTAAGAGGCTCTTTAACTGTAGAAAGCAGCTGCGGCTGGTCTCTGCGCCTCTCTTTTGAGGCGAGCGCCATATCGCTTGACAGGTTATACAATGTACTCATTTTACAGGCACATCATTTGCACCCTGATGAGTGCAAAAACATGACAGAGGGTGGGGTCTTTGTTGCCACCTAGTCATATCTTTAACAGGAAGTCATGATTAACAGCTGCTAGTTTTCCTATCGGAGAGAAACATCTCTGCCAATAGAGAACCAGCAGATCTTTTGAGTCTGACAAAACAGACATATTATGAAAAACAAACTCGTATAGGCTAATGTGTGATGTTCAATGGAACTACTTTATATACTACTTTAATACGCAAATTTTAGCATCCTAAAAATGTTTTCGGTTTTAGATGAAATTGTTTTGGAGGAAGTCTAAAATCATTAACCGAATGGTGAGGGTTAAGTATAATTTCTCCAATAAGTGTCCATCAAAAGCACTGATTTCTCATTTTAAATCAATTTTCAGTTTAATGAACCAAGATTTTTTAGTCAGTTGATGCATGAACCAAACTTACAATAAAAAAAAAAAAGATTAATTTTCTGTGAACACAAAGTCCTGCAGAAGCTATTTTTCACCAGGAAACAACCAGTTTGATTGAAATGGGATCTAAGATACTCAAAAAGAAAGAAAGAAAGAAAGAAAAAAAAGGAATGTATATAAAAACGTAATGTATATAAAAGCGAAATCCTTCGAGACAGGGATGAAAGTATATGAGGTTAGCACAGAGGGACACCGACCTCCATAATACGTGCCTCATTGGATCCCTGATGCCTTTGCTTTTTGAAAACATATAAATTATACGTTTAAACACCTCAGGCTAGGTACAAAAAAAAATTTAATTGTTTGGATGGTTATGTAAGTGTCTTGAATAACAATAGCTGTATTCCTGTAGGAGTTCTGCAGTCTCGTATTCCACTTTCCCTCTATATTATTGTGTAACTTTGCATTTTGCTGGCCTAAGTTTAGAAACAGGTCCAAAATGCTGACTCTGGCTTCTGCAAGAAAAGCACCTTATCAGGGAGCGCTCTGACGTGAAGGTGCTATCTAGAATAGGAATCTTACAGCCTCAACACTAGAGGGGAAAAAAAAAATGTTTTCATGAAAAAGAATGTCTCTATTGTAAAATATACATTTTTTAGGCCTATAAGCAAAAATTCTAGGTTGGAAGACAGCGTGGCAAACTCAATGAGGATAGCACGGACTTGTCAAGCTTGTTTCAAAGAATCCCAAATAATATTTGCTTCTGTCTTCAGAGTTTAGACATTCTTTAGCACTTGACCTCATTCTTTGTTACAGTAGATACAGCAGCTTTGGTGTCTCTGTCAAATCTGCAGCACTAAATACCAGTGAGACCTCCACTCCTCCATCCACTAATTTTCCTCGCGCTCTCTCACTCTCAACAGAGCTCTACAAACGGACCCTTGTGACCCCGAATTAATCCCAAAGTAATTGAACTTACTCAAATTCCCACAGGCATGCGGCCGCCGTGTGAAAGCACTTGATGTTTCTTTGTGGAGAGGCTTAATTGGGTTTTCATGACTCCGTCAGAAATTGAAACCTTTCTCTTCTTCTTCTCTACTTTCACTCTCTACACACAGACTGGTTTCTTGTCTCCAATTTGCATTCAGGATGAAGACAGAGGGCTAAAACAATAGACAAAGTGGCAACAAACAAAGGTAGGCATGTTTTTGAAGGGATCTCACATATAAAAAGACACAGTGAGCATGTTTCTCCATGATCATTACCCATGAGCTTCTACGGCAGGGTTGTTGCGATTTTGCCAAGTAATGTAGGACAAATTCCAATTTGGATCTGCGGATGGTCCTGAAACAAAATCTTAACCCTAACCACTCCATTAAGAGGGCAATTATAGGTTGATGCAATGTTGTCAGTGCCTTCACCTCGATCTTGTGCATAGCTCAAAAGTCCCTGTTGGGCATCAACATATGTTGTGCTTCGGATGATGGTTTGCAAGCATCCCTGCTAGGCTTTTTAACTAGCTTCCCCGGCAAAATTCCCTTGGTCAAACAGATTCAAAAAGGCCATGCTGGTTGGCAAGTTTCACCAACTAGGGGGATGCTGATTCACCAGCAAGACCACCACCAATCCAGCATAAACCAGGAAATACATGCTGGCATTAGTTAGGTTGTTCCAGGATTGCGATCTACAACAGATCGCAGACAGGCAGACCCGCTTAACCCTTTCACGTACAAATTTGCACTGGACAACTCAGCAGGCGTAATGACAGACAGGACTCCTCGTGCACTCCGTATGTGCCGTCAAATCCAAGACACCTCCATGTGCTTTTGAATGAACCTCTACAGAAGGCCAAACAAGACTCTGCGTCCGTGTCAATGATGGTCCATCTCTGACTCCGAGGCTGCCACCAGGTAGAAAGCACGATAATACGGTACTGATCCCAAGCCGAACCCCTACCTTATTCTAGAGTAAGACAAAGTAAGAGAAACTGCAAAACCTGTTTCCGGATCAGTGGTACGAGGCAACACCCAGTCCCAATAGGGAGCCCATTTCACACACCAGACGGACTCTCAACAGGTAAAGCCTGCGCTCTCCGTGGCTAATTTACAAGTGTGCAGCAGGGCTGAAAGTGATGCGCCTTCACAGAGGAAGAAAACTTTGTTCATTAACTCAGTGTATGCAAATATTCAAAGAGTTATGTAGAGTGCGCTATGGCAAACTCTCGAGAAGGAATTTCCTCAGGCTTAATGTTCTCTCAACTGAGTACCTTACAAATTACATTGTCTTTCCTAATTTTGTAATTAGTATTCATATTTTCATGTTGCCTATGTTTAAGAAATCACTACGTTCCAGCAAAAAAAAAAAAGAAAAAAAAAAGCTTGTTCTTTGTACTGTGCCCTGTAGAGATAAACTGTGTACAGAAGCTGTTAAAGAAGGCCTTTGTAACTACACAAGGATACCAAATTTCACGATCATATATTTGCATGCAGTTACACTTTATTTTAAGGTGTCCTTGTTACAGTATAATTATACAATTAAGTACTGAGTAATATTCATTAACTACATGTATTTACTCTATGGTTAGGATTAGGGGTTGTATGTAATTATACGTATTTAAATGCTATTATAATAGTAAATACATGTAACACATGTAACAAGGACACCTTAAAATGAAGCGCATGCATATGCACATTATGTAGTTATTAAGTTAAATTAAAGTGGTTATCTTTTACATTGAATAATAAAGAAATTCAACTTTTTGTAAAAGCTGGTTTTATAAGAGCTTTCAGGCTTTCCAAAAACACCAGAAGCCATGGAGAATGGTTGACAGAGAGGCAGACAGTGCAGTATGGCCTGGTTCCCCATGCTGATCCGAGCGTCGTGGTGAGGTGTGAATGGGGTGCTCCCCTGTCTGTGCTGCTCCGCTGCTGCAGGCAGCTCTCAGCGGCCCCATCTGTCCCCCCATTGCAGCACTGAATCAGGGTCACAGCCAGACACGCTGCCATGGGCCTCCACGTGACCTACCAGACGTACACAAATATACTCACCATGTGTCTGGTGAACCACAGAACTGTTTATACAGTATTTCAATGCTCATAAAGTAATTATGCTGAACATAGTAGTGTATTTAAAGCTATAATTCACCCAAATCTATTTAGACTCTTATTTATTATTCCAAGTCATGACTTACTTTATTTTGTAGATCACAAAATTAGAAATTTTAAAAATGTGCTGGTCAGACTGGAGCTTTCAAGCTTCAAAATGGATGCAAAACCACCAAAAAGCCACATAATAGTTAGACAAAAAAATTACATATAATAATATACTCTCATGAAATCTATACGACTTTCTTTCTTCAGATGACCACAACACTGCGAGTTCATACAGTGAAAGTATATTAAAGTTAAAGTTGATGCTTCAAAAACCACACAAAGTGAACAGTGATTTAGTAAAACAATTATGTTTAAAAAACAACAAAACCTTTTTACTATGAACAATCACTTTTTGATGTAAGATGTATTGCATTGTGTGATTAGTGACCAGCACAAAAAGAAAACAAAACAAATGCCAGTGACAACAAAACAAGTATTTGTAGGGCTGCGCGTTATGACGATATATATCGTATGGACGAAACAAAAAAGTCTATCATTTTATATTATTATCATTTATTTCATGATGTCACGAAATACATTGTTTATAGTAACACGTTTTCATCATTTGGATGACAGCGATCTTTACATGGCACCACAGAGCGTGAAGAGGAAACAGTAGCTTATTCCTATAAAATCGCTAAAGCGATTACGATATGTATCGCTAAGATCGATATTAATAAAAAAAATTTTTGATAAAACATTCGATATTTTTACATTTTTCTTCGGAAGAAAACAGAGGTTGCGACGCTAGTTTGGTTGCATTAACAAAGGCACTCGCTCTCTGGTAACCTAGCAACGTTGGGAGTGATACGCTAACAGCCAATCATGTAACAGCATCAACGCCATATCGTTGTCTCGCGCTGGTCTGCTGGTTTCCTCTTCATAGGCAGAAAATGAGTCAGACCAATGTAGTCTTCAAATTATGCAAGACCGTCGTCCCCGCCAAGACTGGTAATACCACAAACTTGATGTCCCACCTTAGCCGCGCTCACCCTTTGGAGCACAGCCGTATTCAACCAGCAAGTAGCTGCAACACCGCACAAGCAGCACACCTCCGTGGAGAGGTACTCTGCATCAGTGCCTTATGACAAAGAATCTAAATGGTACAAAAGGCAGTGGCGTTTTGTTTACATTTTAATTATTTGAGTTTTCAGCCATATCGCCCAGCCCTAAGTCACATACACCTTGGATCTTTGAAGGTGAGTAAAACACAGTCTGATTAAAATTTTTAGGTGAACTAACCCTTTATCCATCTTTTGCACTTCACAAACACGATCAAGTGATTTGGTGGACTATTGCTTTCAAGAAAACTACTTTTTCCAACTGCTGCTGACATCACTAAATCAACAGAGGCCATAAAACGTGATAGAGATAAACTGTCTACATGAACTTATAGGTGTTCTCTGTAGTTAAGGAAAACATGTAATCAAAGTAAACTAATGAAGACGGCAACTCTGCAGAAAACATACAATTATCCTCTACCCGACCAGCAGATCCGTATACGTGATTAAAATGGTCCAAAATTAGTCAAATCAGAAATGTGGGTCAGCACTGTCATTTTGGAACATGTTATAAGGAAATAATTTAAATGTAAAAAGAGGACCAGGAAAGAAAGCATATAAAAATGAACACATTCAGACCGTGTGCCAAAATTTGTGTATGAAAGCCATGTGTCCTCATCAGCAAGAACAAAATTCACAGATTTTATGCTAAAGTCGGTTCTGCTTTTTTCTCTTTAGGCGCTAGCATTTTCTTTACTGCTAACGCTGAATGAAAGCCAACTGCTTTCTTGAAACTTCAAGCATGGCAGCTACCCCAAAAGACCAAAACGATGCATTAGAATAAAAAGTATGTGGTTCTCTCTCACTCTTTCCAACCCTGTCTCTCACTACTTTAGAGAGAGAACATTGAATATTCATGACTGCAACTTAAAACACAGGTGACATGCTTGACTTCTGTTATTCGGCTAACCTAAACAAAAGAGAGCCTGCTGCATTTTCTTTTGAAGGAGGTGGGTTTGTATTGCGTGAAAGCGCTCCCGAGAGACCGCTTCGCTTTTTGTAAGGAGCGTTAAACCAACATGCTAATGATCCGAGAGGTGGGAAAAACAAGAAAGACGGCCATTCCGTCACTTCTCCCAGCGAGAGCTTGTAGTTTTTTTCTTTAAACTCTGGATTTAGCCTGGATTTGTCTGGATATTTGTATCAACACAAGTAAGCAGATAAACCATTGAAAAGGAATTTAAAAATAGATTATATAAATAAACTGCTAAATATTTAAGAAAAAGGTGCCATACCTTTCCAGCACCCAGAGAGTGTCTGAAAATTATTATAGGCAGAATTGTGTTGCTCTGAGAAACACAGAAGTGGTTCCAAGACAAAAAAAAACGATGGGGTCTGGTCTCTCGGGCTGTAGGCGGATGGAAAAGTGCACCTTACTGTATTTATTTGCAGGTGTAGAGGAGCCCAGCGTTTACCAAAGGGCCAGCGGGTCAAGGAGCAGGTCATGGGGGTGTGCAACCCTGGGAATGCTGCTGGAGACCTGGGTCAGCCACTAAGAAGATGAGGGGTCATTAATGCAGAAAGACTAGACCTGAACGTGACCCCAAGAGTGGATCCCCGACCTCAGGACGGCTGCTTTGTTCCACATATAGAAGAATATAAAGACTCACAGACATACCCAGAAACTCAACACAAAACCATGCCTTTCATTGAAACACATGTTGACCTGTAATTGTTTTCCTGAAGTATTTCTGTAGCACAGGAGCTAAAGGATCGAAAGATGAGGAAGCTAAAGGTTGAATAGCAATTCAAAATTCTTGTCTACTATAAACAAAAGTTTGTTTCTATTCTATTATGATGCATTCTGACTACATTCAGTAAATCTATTAGAATCTAACTAATGCCTAAAGCAAAGTTGTCTTTATAATAGGTTTGTGTATTTAAAAAGGGTTTATGTTTATAAATAAAATATTGGTCCCACTTTATATATATTTAAGTCCCTAATACCTGTGTACTTCCATAGTAACTAGATGTGTATGTAGTGTGTAACCACAGTGTAAGTACACACCGGTACACAGTATTTACAGCTGTAAAATTTCTGTAACTACACACATGTAACAACCGTCAGAATGGTGTGTGTGTGTAAGTACAAATGTGTAACAGGACATTGGTAACAATACTTTTTTCACTTCACTAAGTAGTCATGTTACAGGAATTACATAGCTACATTTAGTAACAGCAGTATGTATAAGAGTAACTGGAGCAGGGGGTGATCAGGGGGTGTAGTTGGGTAGGTTTAGGGGTATGTAAAGTGGGTGGAGTTGGAGCAGTTGAAAAGTATTGTTACCAATGTCCCGTTACACATTAGTACTCACACACACCATTCTGAGGGATGTTACATGTGTGAAGTTACAGAAATATTACAGCTGTAAATACTATGTACTGGTGTGTACTTACACTGTGGTTACATACTACATACACATCAACAGTAGGTACTATGGAAGGACACAGGTATTAGGGACACTTAATATAAAGTGGGACCCAATGCTTTATAAAGGATGAACTGACTATTTACTAACGCTTAACTAATGTTTCATAGCGTGTAGTTATTATAAAGTGTTACCAGTTAACTTGTTAACTAGCAAATTTGTTTTCAAACGTACCGTAATTCAGACAATATTATTACATGCTTCAACATTAAGATCAGTACTCCAGGAAATTAGTAAAAAAGTATTCAAACCTGTTCATCAGAAGTGTTGTCTCACTACATTTGTCCATACAGTATAGTGTAAATATGTGACCCCAGACCTTTTACCTACCACCGACTGATTACAATACATTACCTGGCTGACGAGTGGTTTCAAAATGAGGACAAATTAATTCCCAGACACACACAAACAATTCTGTGATTCATTTACTGTGTGACTTTGACTCTGAATCATCAAACAGACGGATTAAAAAGAATTGGTTCATAGGTTGTAGTTTTTTTCCCCCCACCACCAACAATTGGACGTCACGGAGGAAAAACTTGGCGCTCTTTTACACCTGACGAGACGTCAAATAAATGTGCCCAATTATATTACTTGATGACTAATTTCCCTTACCTTTGTGTTGACGGATCCCAAGATGCTTTACAGTGGTTACCAAGAAACTGCTTTTCTTTCCCGATTTTGATTGAACTCATTACCTATCAGTAAATATATCTGGTTTAATAAGACATTGTGTACAGGATATATTTTCCCTTTATCTGATTAAGTTAAATGTCTTTCATTCACATGATTTGATCATTTCGGTCTTTGTGGCTTTCAAATAACTTTAAAGTACTGTTAGCAACAATAAAATGTAATTAAGCACTTTAATGATTACTTAATCAAATAAATTTAAAACAAACAAACAATCTTGGTGTAAAAGTGTCGTTATACATACAAGTTACCGGTTTGCCACATTTGACGTTTCGTTTGCTTCATTTTTCTGAATAATAATAAAAAAGATATTTAAAACTTTACAAACAATTATGTATATAACTGGTTGAACTGTATATCAAACCAAACCTTGTACTCCTGAACGTTATAGCATCGAAATTAATGCTAGTCAAAATCTTGAGTTGAAAATTCTTAGACGTTGAGAAAGTTCCCGCCGAAGACTGAAGTCTCGCGCAAACGGCGGGGCAGTCTATGCCTGACGTCACGTTATGTCGCGTTGGAAAATTACTAGCTAAACAATTACCGATGTACTGTAGTAAAATACATGTTTTATATATATATATATATATATAAAAAGATATGTAGGTCATAACAGTCCGATAAGGCATTTCATGTATCTGCAATAAATAAATAATTAAAAAAAAATCTGCACTAAATTCTATATAGTAATTTAAAGGGTACATTACAAAATAGGAAACTAACCAGTGCATAAATCTTTAATCTAAATCTATAAATCTTCATTAATAGTTTACCCCTTCTGTTGAATGTGAAAACAAAGTTAAAGTTTTTTCCGCCACAAAAAAATAATGCCTTGAGTAATAAACACACAAATATCCTGTCTTTAAAACAGATTTTCTCCAAGTCACCCCTTGCAGTTCTGAGAATAATAGTACAGCAAAATGAATGCTCAGAAATCTACAATTATGAGTTTATAAGATATACTGCAATATAAAACCAATGTAAACAAAAGGTTATTTTTTTATTATTATTTGTGAAGCAAATAAAAAAAACATTTGCTTTAATAAGCAACACCCACAGAATGTTTTAAACACTTTATTTTATTTAATGTTTAATCATCACATCATAGTTAACAATTAACCACAATAAACACCTCATTCAAACCAAAAAACAAACAAACAATGAAATTCAATTTTCATGGAAAAACTCAAAATAAAGGAAAACAAAAACCTTGCAAATGATGAGTCTGGTAAACAGCTTCACCTGGTTTCTGAACGTTCTACTCGTTTCAGCTTCTAGAGCTTCTTACTGCATCTTGAGAAACCCAATCTACTGCACATTAATGTCATGTTTCTTTAGTTACTTTAGGGTTGTACATCTTTATGAGTGTAATTATGTTCCAGGGCACCATCTCTCCCAGATTACTCCCAAATAAGAAAAACAAAACAAATCATAACCATAATAATAATAATAATATTAATAATAACAAATATTGGACCTCTCCTCTCCCTGCTTCAACAGGATGCCCTGGTCCTTCATGGCACAATAAAATCTGTGCAATTGAAACACATTCAATGCAATCCCCCCATTTTAGTTTGACAGTGTTATTCTGAGTATCTTTTCCTTGTAAGACTAAGATTCATAGAAACATAAAGGATTATTAGAAGTTATTAGAAGACGTTAAGGGCTAAATATCAATGCCCACCTGGACATGACCCACCTGGCATCATCTGGGCATAAGTGCTACCAAGCTCGCCACAACATTAAAGACACGGCGGCCAAACACATGTGCTTTAATATAGCGCAAATACATTTGTTCTCTGCCTTGGGCAAAACGACAATAATAATACGAATAACAGCCATTAAAGGTTCGTAATATCAGCACTCAGCTTCTTTGATCTTTGCAGATGTCCTTTTTTATGTTAATATTAAATGCATTCACAAAGACAGCAGTAAAAGCACAGGGAAATCACCTGTAAATACATGTAAAGAGGCTAGAAATGATAGTACGATTGTTCTCGGGGTTCATTCAGGCACAGGGAACCGATTCAAATGTGACCTTTTGTCTAAAAACAGCCACTAAACATTATTTCTGTCCTGAAAGACTGCAGATCCTTAATAGCCTTTCAGCCTAATATGTACACACTTCTCATTTCCTGGAAAGAAGAAAAGACTATAAATAATAACCGTTATTGCCCCCAAAATCATCCGTTCGTAAATAAACGCAACCATTTTTTTTTTTGGCATTTTCCAACAATACAGGTGAATTATTTAAATAATCGAGAATACACAATGAAGTTCCTACTCGTATATGTAATCTAAAACTTACTTCAAAGAAGCTATACCTCTTAAAAACGGGATTTTCTGACAAGGCCATGCATTCCTCAATTTTTCCATCAACCGCATTATATTTGATATGATCTGAATGCTTTACACGGTCATGCATGAAGTCGAAGTCTGGGTCTGTCACATGGACAGTCTTATTGCTTTGCATGTTCTGGGAATAAAGAGCAATAGATGCAACAATAATGTGTCATACCCATAAAAATAAAAGAGCGCTAAAAAAAAAAAAAAAAAAAAAAAAGGTCCGTCTGACCTCAGTACCGCCCACAGCTGATAAAGAAAATAACACAAAGAGATCCTCTTACCCCATTAATACACCAAAAGGACACTAAACCAAGCAGCTACATGTCAAGCGTGTG
This sequence comes from Enteromius treurensis, assembly GCA_032275025.1. Lineage (NCBI taxonomy): Eukaryota > Metazoa > Chordata > Actinopteri > Cypriniformes > Cyprinidae > Enteromius > Enteromius treurensis. Next base: position 4,214,419 of record JAUCMU010000050.1, on the reverse strand, counting down.
ATTCTGTGCGACTTCAAAAAGGCTGAAGATAAACTAGTGTAGAACAGAAAACGCTACAGGCTCCACCCTCCAAACCTTTCCCATCACACTAGAATCTGCAATAAGAGAAGAACTCAAAGCACCACTCACAATTTCACTGGTTTCTCATAAGCAACTATTAAAAGTACGTAAAAGGTTTCAGGCTGTGACATTCTGTCTGCGTCCCTCCGAAGGCAGGCAAAAACTCGACCCCAAATATCCATACTGTACATGATGCCAAAACATCAACCATTCACTGCTAACAGAAACCCCTCGTCTACTTAGCTCTGTGAAAAAGAAGCACACTTGAGCATCCTTTTAATACACTTAGAACATACGTGAGTGTCAAATATTGTTTTCAGACACATCATTGCATGTTAATTGAAATCGAATCAGTGCCTAATGGTTCAAATGTGTATTAAATGCAATAAGCTGAACTTAAAAATGCTTTTTTGACCCACTTAAGTACTAACATGCAATTGCGATAGTTAAGTGTAATAGCGTATGGCAAACTTAAATACATTTCTGTTGAAACGTGTAGGTCGTGTATTTAGATAGATTTATACTGTAACTAAAAATTACTTATAATGAAGTTGCACTTGTAAAATACATGAAACTTAATCAGGTATTTCACACATGCTTAAGTATCTCTTTAAAATAAAGACTCAAAATGTAATGTAATGTAAAACATGACTTGAAGTTACAGCTATAGTCTATAATGAATGTCTTTAACTAAAAGTTGAATGTTTAATCTTATTATTAAACATTACTGACACGTTTCTCCCATCTGATCCTGTTCAGTGCTTTGACACAATCTGTATTGTTAAAAGTGCTACATAAACAAAGCTGACTTGAAGTGAGTAGTTATGTAAGTATGCTTACTTAAGTGTGCTTTTAGTTTTAGTAATATCAGGTTATAGTCAAATTATGAATGTACTTTTAAGATTTAAGTGCACTTCTTTTTGCACAGAAGCATGTCCCTCGACACGTCCTCCTCAGACCCTCTTCACCTTCACGAAGCCGTCTGGAGCTGCGTATGAGCGCTGTTTGCTGTGCGTTCACGTGGAGTTTCATGTTTATAGGCGTTGTAGGAGCTGTTATATTGCTTTACAATAACGAGGAAAAGGAAACGTCCGCTGGAAGCGGAAATAAAACCAAAAGTCGGTTAACAACACAGTTCATTGCTACGGTATTCACTCAAACACACCATCACGAATAGTTTCAGAAAGCCTATGTGCTTCAATCTCAGCTCTACTGGAGGTCAAGGGTGAGGTGAGAGAGGGTCACGTGACAGCCCTGTATGCTGAATGAGGCTGCCTTCAAATCGAGCGGGAATGATCGTGCCTATGAGACGAGCGGCTCATGTTTGGAGACAGGTTTGAGCTGTTAGTAGCTATTAGTCAGTTCATGAGGCGTAAAGCGACGTCACACTACACTTTGTTTTATTGGCTTCCGTTTATATGCATGAACATGTGGAGACAGGAAAAAACAAGCTTTCACTGCATTCGTAAAGTTTGCTAATGTCTGTGAAAATAACCAACCAATACAGGATTAATAGATTTGAGAAAAAACCAACAAACAAAAAAAGAAATGCAGCAAAGGTAATTATTGCATTTTTTTTTTACATGCTAAAATATTAAATGTTGAATTATGTAAAAAAAAAAAAAACGGCAAAAATGATTTTTAGTAGTAGTTAATAAGACTACATATTCATTTTTTTATTTAAAATTAAAATTGCATGTTTAATTAATGCATTGCATGCAATTGTGAAAATTATTAACAATTTCTGAGTGTATGTGTGTGTATGTATAAAAATATAGAAATTGTGGTAAGCTTGCTGTCTATGGAAGGTCAGAGAGCTCTTATCTTAATTTGTGCTTTGAAGACGAACGTAAGTCTTAAGGGTGAGTAGTTAATGATAGAATTTTCTTTTTTGGATGAGCTATCCTCTTAATGCACATCCTTTGCTCCTCATTTTGTTGCTTTGGCACAATAAAAAATGCCTTTTTTGTCAGAAAGTGTTTTTTATGAATAACTCGTAAGCACGAAATTCCCACGAGGACTTGAAGGCAGCGAGAGATGATGTCCAGATGGATCCAGATGTGTTTGTGTGTGCTGATCAGATGGGCATGTGCAGGTTTGATCATGATTACCGGGTCCAGGACGAGTAGGAACACAGATAAAAAGTAAGTTAACTAGATTCATGCTCTACAACGAGTGATGTTAGGTATGAGTAGCGTGAGTTTAGTAGCAGATTCCCAGCCGCCTTCGACTGAGCATCCCGAGGACACCTTCACGTCAACAGAGAGCACACCAATCATACGAGTCCGAGCAATGGCAGGGGGCGGGGTTGAGAGAGCAGCGGGCCAATGAAAAGACAGGAATCACGTCTGGAGTCCGGCCCCTTGTTCCTGGCAGGAGAGGAGGGCCGGGGTGGTGTGAGAGCGAGGGAGGCCGGCGGTCGCGAGGGAGTCGTTGAGCGAGACGCTGCTGCGGAGAAGGTGAGGGTGGACAGGGCTGTCACCCAACACGGGCCAGGTGATGATGTCGGCGCCGTGGTCCGTGCGAGAGCGGGCGTTCTCGCGGAAATTTAGCTTGAAAGACTCAATCTGCATCACAGAGTGTGGAGAAAGACAGGACAGAGGAGGGACAGGACATAAACAAGGGGAGGAGAGGAAGCGGTCGGGGGTGAAATGAAAAGGGCAGAGCGATAGCAAAAAGTCGAGTTAGATGCCTGAAAAATAAGAAGAGGTCAAGACGGTTTGGAGATCAGAAAACTGTGCTTTAATCTGTTCAGCGCAGAGGTCGACCGACTGATTAATCTGCTCTGATAACACACTACCTGCATTATGAAATAAAACATTTAATTTGTTTCGAATAAACCTTTTAATTACCTAAAAAGATTTATTTTAAATTACTCCAAGTCCATAACTTATGAAAAAAGTTTTTTTATTTAATAATTTTATTTTACTTTATACAATTATACATATTCAGTGTCTTGTTTTTAATATTAAAATTTTTCGTAGAAATCTTTTAAGTTTTTGTTACAAATTTTGATTTAAATGTAAATAATAAAATTACTTTATTTTATTTAACATTTTAGACCTAATTAAAAAGTTAAAATGTGCATTCAATGTTCTGAATGAATATTTTGAAAATTAAACGTATAAAAAAAATATAGAATTTTGGTTGAAATTTTATCTTACCTGATCTTAACGTTGTTTTTATTTATGATTTTTGTTTTAACATTTTTAATTTACTCAATGTAATGTTCAATATTTTGATTTCACTTAAAACATAAAATGTTATATTAAATAAATTTTCATTTGATATTTTGACTTCACTTACAATGAAAAAGTTACATCCAGCGTTTTTAATCAATATTGTGATCATGAAATCAGACAAATTAATCAGTTTTGCACGATTAACCGGTCGACCTCTTGTACAGTGGTAAACCAGACAACGGCATAACAAACAATTCACATGCGGCATAAAATTAAGATGAAAACACAAAGTAATAGTGTGTATGAAATGATGGAGAAACAAATCATATTGAGCTGTGAGGAATGGGATGTGAATGTGATGAATGAGTGTCTTCTAGTCTGTCGGGGTTATTAGTCTTCTCAGGCCAGGTCACACACAAACTTACTTGTTTCAGGGATGAGCGAGTCCAGGCCCTGCGGGTCCCGGAGCTCCTCACTCCTGCAGGGGCCGCCCTCCTTCAGCCCATTCTCCTGGGCAGCGCCGGCTGACGGCTGGGTGCCCGAGACACCACTAGAGGGAGCCCCGCTACCCTCAGCAGTCTCCTGGGCCCCCTCAGCCTAGAAACACACAGCAGCCGTCAATACCAGAGATGAGGGTGAGATGGAGATGGACACCAGCGTGTGCTTTAACATAATATAAAGCCGTCCTTGTGTGGTGAAGGAATATGACTGATACGGTACCAGTTCACACACACTGGACTCAACCAAAGTTTTCTATTTAATCCTTTTTTTTATAATCAACATATAAATGTAGAAATGTGTATATATATATATATATATATATATATATATATATATGTTAGCACTGTCAAACGATTAAACAATTAATTGCATCTAAAATAAAAGCTTTTGTTTACATAATATTTGTGTACTGTGTTTATGTATGTATGTATTTATATATACAGAATTAATATACACAGTACACACACATTTATTATACAAATAAAATAACTTTATTTTGGAAGCAATTAATCATGAGTAATTGTTTGACAACACTAAAATATTTAAATACTTAATAAAAAAAAGTATTCTATTTTTGTGGTTGATTGTCCTATATATATATACATGACAAAAAAACACATGATTTTTGTTTATTTAAATATTTTTTCATTATAAAATGAAACTCTACACTGGTACCGTATATCTATACAGCAAACAAAGCAAAACTTTCCGGTCAAAAATCATAAGAGAAATGAAATGGCTCAATTTCATACAAATATAGAAAATAATCCACTCTCATGTGGAACAGAATTCACCTTCAATCTCAACTTAATTAAGAAGATGAATGACAATGAATAGAAACCCATGCAAACGGAGATGCGTGCGGATCATATGCATACATATACATAAACTTTTTTAACAATCATGCACAGAAGAACAGAAATATATAATATTTGAAAATAAACCTTTTCATTAATTCTAAACTTATGTCAGTTAAGACTTTAAACTATGATGAAGAGATGCTCAAATAAAACAAGGGTTTTCATCCAAAATAAAACTTAAGAGTTTCTACTGCAATGTAAGCCAACCTTATTCTGTTAAACATGCTTAAACTTCAATATTTGTCCAAAAAAAGTTTCAAAACTGAATCAGCATGATCGTAATCACAAATGTGTGTTTGGAGAAGATGGGCGCAAAATAATAATGGGTGGAGCAAGTGGTCATGTGACTGAAATGGATGGCTATAGGCTGAGGGGCAGGTGACATCATTATCACACAGCGGCCTGAACCCAGCAGAACCAGTCCGGAGAGCGCTCTTTAATTTGGCCTTTTTTTCCAAATCAGACAAAAGTCCTTACCTTTGCCTTTAACATACTACAGAAACCTAATATATATATATATATATATATATATATATATAAAAAAATTTAAACACATAGTAAGTGATTTTGGAGGGGCTGGAATGAAAACTGTAAGAAGACATGGACTTAAAATAAAAAAAGAGACTAATGTCACATCAGCATGTTTTAAACTTTCCATGCAGGAGTAATATTACTTACCACAGATTTAACATAAAACATTTTACCCAAAATAAACAACTTTCACTTCACAAAGTGAGATCTAAAGATAGTTAAGTTCTCTTTTATACTGCACAGAGATCATAGATCAGATTAATAACACAGCCCTCGATACTGCTGCTTTGAAAGAACAAAAAAAGAATAATAATTATAATAAATACATAATTAGTTTAAATTGGAATCTGCAAAGGCGAGGAAAAGTGTAAAAAACTGGTTTAAAATGTTTATTTAAAAGCTTTTAGTCTTACTGACAATGTTACTTTAGAAACAAAAGGTCTCTAAATTGTTACATTCAATGGTTACATTTATTTATTTCTATTGTTTTACTTTAAAATGATTTCACTTCATTTAAAATGTTACATTTGGTGTTTTTATTCAATATTTTGATCATAAAATCTGCAAAGACAGACTAGGATTACTCGTGCATGCACGTGAGAAGCAGTAATGTGGCTCAGATTCCGACAGGAAGCATGTGTTTGTTGTGTTTTCTGCTGATTGATTCCCCGCACAAATGCTTCTCTAAAGTGAAAAAGCTACGAAAAGCATCATCTTTTGTGATAAAGTGTGACGTGCTCAAACTATTTCTGAAATCCACAGTCAGCAGATAGGATGCAGGGCAGAGTTACAGATACACGGGTGAATTATTCCTTTAAACATCACATAAATAAAAGTCTGAATTTTCTCATCTCATCTTCTTAATAAGTGACTTCCCTGCCAAACTCACCTTAATATTCCCGCCTCCAGGCTCATGACTGACATTGTCCATCGAGCCCACTTTGGACTGAGCTTTATCCTTAAAGTTCACCTTACGGCTCTCGATCTTGACTTCGCCTCCACCTACAAAGAACCCCCACACACAAACACACTGATCCCACGTCAGAGAAAGCTTAAAGCCATTTTAATGACCGTTTCTGGTCTCATCGTACCTGGTTTATGTTTGATGTTGGCCTTAGAGCCACATTTCGAGGTCACTTTACTCAAGTCAACCTTCTTGCTGAGAATCTGGACCTACAAACACACACACATCTGATGAAGCTGCTCAAATATAGCGCTCTTATAAAAGTAGCATGCAGTGCTTGAACCTGAAGTCATGAAAAACATCTCAGAGGGATTTAGTTTTGAGTTAGTGCGAGAGAAGAACCTCTGCTGTCACCATGACTTGTTTTGGAAAAAGCATGTGTGTTGCTCTCGTTTACAAGCGAAGAAAGCCCCTCATTGTTGGGTCAGAGCGCACAATGATGATGTTTGTCTGAGCGACGGCTACACCGCATGCAGTAATGTTACTTACGTTCCCTCCACCAGGAACATGTTTGATATTGTCCTTGGAGCCCAAGCGAGAAGTCACGTGACTGTAGTCCAGTTTTTTGGAGACTATCTGAACCTACAACACAGCACGGCGGGCCAGGAGGGACGGGACACCAGGGAGGTTCAGGTTAGAGAGGGAAGACAACAGAGGACACAAGCAGAAGCATCTAAAAGCAACTAGCATCATTGACAGTGAAGACGCCCCGTTGGTTGTTAGTGTCAACCCCATTAGGCGCCTCATTTGTAAACTAAAGCTAATAAACACCAGCATAAAAGTCAATGAAACTGATGGAAATTAGAGTAATTTAGATTCAGTGATTAATGAAGCTACAAATGGACATCGTGATGCAGGGATGCTCAAATCAACTCCTACAGTATGAGTTGTCACCAACATCTGGACATTGCTTTGAAAATTAATTTCTATGAATAATGCACTGCCAGTACCTTTGTGGTTGTTCACTGCAGCACAATTTAAAACCAGCAATATTAAGTAATATTATAACTATTTATAAGCTAGCATTTTCTACAGTAGGGATTTTGAGCATCCCGGCTGTGGTGTATAATGAGACGTGGATAATAATAATAATGAGGCGTAAGAGCCAAACATTGTATGATAAACGATGACTAGGTGATTAAAAACCTAATGTAAGCACCCAAAGATGACCAGAAGAAAGATGGAAGGATTACAAGTTGAATGTTGTGTTTTCTTGATCTGACATCCATATCTGCACATACGTATATATACTTAAAATGTTGCTATTATTATTAATTAATTAATTGAAAAACAATTATATAAATTTGTATAAAATATGAATATTATAAATTATATAAGCAACTCAATATTATATACTCAATTTATATTAAGTAAATATTAACTTATAATTTATATTAAGTATATTTTCTAGCATTTATTTTCTGTTACAGAACTAAAATTTGAGATTAATAAAAGTAATAAAATGTTAATAAGAATAATGCATTTAGGTTTATTTTTTTAATTACTAATATATAATTAATAATTTAAAATGGAATAAATATATTAACATTACAATATATTAAATATATGCATATTTGAATATTACATGTATAATATCATAAAAATACACAAATATATATATATATATTCTAAGAATTAGATTTCTTCAACAAATTAATATAAATAATTTAAAATATTACATTAAAATAAAATAAAAATATTTTATTGTTTAAAATATCTGAAGAGTTCATTTGCAGATAAATAAAAATATAAGAATTTTTTTAATTGTGCACTGTTAAAAATAAAATTAAAAAAGTAAAAAAATTTAAAAAAGCTTAATTCAATCAGCTTTAGCAGATTTTGAGGTTTCTCAACTTTTTGTTGTATAAACTGAAAACAAGAAGTTGAGAAAACTCAAATGTGCTGGTTTTCTAAACTTTGTATTTTTTACAGTGTAATTAATCTCAATTAAACTACAGTTGGGTTATTTTAGGTTACAGCGAACACTGTATTTTTTGCATAATATTTAATTTCACAGTTCTCAAGCTATCACGCTATGATGTCAGATCTGCGTGGGCTAGATTGAGAAGAGAAGAGATGTGCAGAAGTGAGTGTGATGAGCGGAATGAACTCACTTTGCCCTGGCTGGTCTCTTTGGAGGGCGAGCTCTGAGCGTCTGTCCTGCTCTGAGACACTGACACCTGCAAACAAGCCCAGATACTGTACGAGTGGAGACGGGATGAGCTAAGACCTACTGTAACCTCCTATGAGAAGCGGGAGAAGTTCAGGATCAGAGGAAGAGGCAGGGACAGGCAGAACTGGGGCGGTTAGTAACGCTCTTCAGAGCAGAGTCTGGCGTGTCATGCACAATTCATCCTCATGCTCCAAACACAGAACTGTGACCTCGCTTTAAAACCTCACTTATACTAGACGACGCTCTTCAACTCTTTGTGGTGACAGGAGACGTTTCTCAGGAACAGGAGAGTGTTAGAGAGTCATAGCAAAAGAGCTCAGCCAGGAAAAAGACCAGGATGAAGCACAAACATGGCAGGAGGGATTCGACAGCTTCAGGACGTGAGTGATAAATAATGATCATGAAGACTGGAGCTGGTTCACAGATCTATAGACATCAACATGAGCAGAACAGGAACTCTAAAGGAAAGTGAATCATGCTGCTTTTCACTCAGTATCACATTAAAGACAGAAGAGCTGTGTCCAAAACCAGACTCAACAGGCAGCGTTTTAGCATTTAGAGAATTTAGAATTTTAAAGCTGAAAAGAGATATTTATTCATTAATAATTACACAATGTTAACAATTGTTTTATTACTTATTGTTTATTACACACACACACACACACACACAAATATATATACACACGCACACACACATACACACAATTTTATAATTACAAAAAATGATATATTTTGATATTCATACAAATATTTATTAAAAACAAACATTATATATTGCATATATTATATTTTACTTATTATAATTATGTAATAATATATTATTAAATAATAAAATCTATA
>JAUCMU010000050.1:4188342-4204629 GCA_032275025.1 Enteromius treurensis | reverse complement strand
AAAAATTGTTTTATTACAATTGTATTATAACAATTTTAGTAATTGTTTATTGTTTATTACACACACACACACACACACACACACACACAAATATATATACACACGCACACATACATACACACAATTTTATAATTACAAAAAATGATATATTTCGATATATTCATATATTATTAAATAATAAAATCTATAATAATTATATATATCATATTTGAAAAAAAATTATATTTATATATATATATATATATATATATATATATGTATATATATATATAAGGATACCTTAATATTTCATTTAATAATAATAATAATAAGCCTCTGGATACTTCTCAGGTTTCGGACACAGTTCCCTTATAAATGCAAGAAAGACTAATAATGCTGTTTCAGGTCAATACACTAAAGATGACAGCGGTACATTCTGCAGAAGAGAAGCTGCTCAAACTTATCTGACTTTCATAATAAAAGTTACTAAAATTACTAAAAGGAGAAACTGAAATAAATAAATGTAAGCTAAACAAAATTACAAAACCAACAAAAGAGTTAAAAACTAGTTATGAAAACAGTTTGTAAATTAAAAATATAATAAATAAATAAAACTGCAAAGCATCACCACTGTACTTTCTGTCCTCGGTGTGCAACATATAGATATAGATATATACTACTGAATACAAAACACATTGCAGGACAGACTAACAGGTTAGCTGCTGTTCTCTGTGCGCGGTTACCTTTCCTCCGCCCGGCTGGTGTTTGATGTTGTCCGTGGAGCCGATCTTGGAGCGGATGTTCTTGATGTCTGGTGCCGGTGTGGAGCTGGGCTTCGCTGTGCTGCGGGTCGGGGCGGTGGAGGTGGAGGTGGAGCTGGGTCGAGGCGCTCGGGGGACCGCCGGCTTCTTCTCGGCCGGAGCAGACGCTGCAGTGCTGCTGGAGGCGGGTGGTTTGGTGGAGCGAGGGCGAGCGGAGGCGGTGCTGGTTGTAGTGGTGGAGGCTTTGAGAGGAGCGGGTTTAGAGCGGGCGGCATCTGAAACCACAGACGTCAGGTCATCTTAACTGTGACTGAGAGAAACACTCCTTTGGGCCGTAGTTTTCTGCTTTCTCTGTGCACATTCGTGAAAATGAACCACTAATGTTTAATTTAGGATCCTTGCTGTCTATTTAGGGTCAAAGAGTGCTCAGAATGCTTCAGAAATATCTTTATTTGTGTTCTGAAGATGAACGAAGGTCTTATGGGTTTGGAACGACACGAGGGCGAGTAATTAATGACAGAATTTGCAGTTTTGGGTGAACTATCCCTTTAAGGGAAATCCGTGCAATGCCAAAACCTTTAGAAATGGTGTGTGTTTGAGCGATATCTGAATGTTCAGTTGGCAGCACAAAACCCTCTTTATGTGTCAGATTAAAATAATCTCTCTGCACCGCTGCGTTCGGTTCAAATCTCTGGAAGCAGCGCAGCGGTGGACCAGCGGAGCTCCGTGTGCGAGATTATCCCCAACGCAATTCACTTCAGATTAAAATGTGTGTGTGTCAGCACGGCATCTCTAAAAATAACCTTCAATGGTTGCTATTAAGACGCTGAATATTTGTATTATTCACTACCGGCATAAAGAGATTTAGAAGTGTCTTTAGAAGTTTGATATTTGATTAAAAATATAGACAACAATAATATTGTGAAATCCTATTATAATTTAAAATAAGTTAAATATTTGAATATATTTTTTGAAAATGTTCTTTATTCCTGTGATCCAAAGCTGAATTTTTAGCAGCCATATATAAATAAACAAAACAAAAAAATATATATATATAACGTATTAGAACTCGCATATTAATATATTATTATAAGAACATTTTAATTATTATTTAATTATTATTATTAAAGTAAGTGTCTTATTTGAATATATTTCTAAATGTGATTTGTTTCTGTGACGCAAAGTTGAATTTTAAATGATTATTGTTTAATTGATTATTATTATGTAAAATAATAATCTTAAACTGTAATTTATTCCTGCTGAATTGTCAAAGATACATTTTAGCAGTCATCAATAAACATGCTGAATAAAAGTAATTTCAACATACAATTTTGTTTTATAAATTTAAACAAACATATATTTTTATTGTTCAGATTATTACCATTACAATTAGTAGAAGTAGTAGTATTTAAAATAATTGTGTTGTATTTGGATGTATATTGAAATGTAATTTATTCCTAGGATGAGAAGTTGAATTAAAAAAAGAAAAAAATAATTAAGTAATTTATAGTGAGTAAATATTTATATATATATATATAAACATAATCCTCCGGTTTCACAGGCGAGGCTTAAGCCTAGACTAAAAGGTAAATCTGAACTGTTTTAACCTTTGTTTTGTCTGAAGACGCACCCCAGTAATGCTTTTTTCTAACGCATGTTTATAATTGTACTGTGGCCTAATCCTGGCTTAGGCTACGCTCCGTCTATGAAACCAGGCCTAGTGTAATAAGTGCTGTTCGCTGTACCTGTAGTTTTCGGTGTGCTTGGTTTCTTTTCATCTCCTGGTTTGCTCTCCGTCTTTGTGACTAAACACAAAAACACAAACACATAATGTGAATATTCCTAGCATTTGATGAGTCGTGTCAAACCGCAGTGGCTGATGTCTGACCGGGGCGGCGTGCTGCAGGAGCGCTGGCGGTGGGGCGTGGGGCGGTGGTGGAGCGTGCCGCGGGCGCAGGTTTGTCTGACGAGGGTCGAGCCGGAGCCACAGCAGCCTTTGGTACAAGCGGGCGTTTTTCTGTGACCGTCTGTCAGACGAGAAAACACAGGGTTAGCTGGGGTCACTCTGAAGTCAAAAACCCACCGTAAGTTTCAGACAAAAATATGTTACCGTTTCTCTCTAAAAATAACTTGCCAGATTCAAATGAAACAATCCAATCACAACTCCTTTCATCTCTCTTTTCTTACGGTGTATCTGATTCTATTTCTTTGTCATGATTTGTTATTATCAATCTAATCACTGACTGTACAGATTAACACTACACTTCAATATTTTAGTCAGTAGTGTAGTTAAACAGACTGCCACTAGAGGGAAGACCTCCACTGAACATTGCTCATATTTAAAGATCTTCAACAAGAGCAAATGTTGAATGTGTCAGATTCGAAAAAACAAATAATGATAATAATCTAGAGACATAATAAATGATAGTAGGTCTTTTATGGCCCTTCCAAGAGTTTCATTTTATAGATGCTGCAGTGAGCTATTTTCAGCTCTAGCTTCCTGGAAAAATAACATTTATGACTCTAATTTTAGCAAGCTTCTTTGTAAATACACATCAAGATTCATAAATCATTACTTTTATTCAGCAAGGATGCATTAAATTGATGCAGTGTCGGAAAATACATTTGTTACAATTTCTTTTTCTAATAAAACTTTCTTTTCATCTGTGAATCCTGAAAAATAAAATGGATCATGGTTTCCATAAAAACTATGAAGCACCACGACTGTTTTCAACACTGATAATAATCAGAAATATTTCTTGAGCAGTAAATCGGTATATTATTATGATTTCTGAAGAATCATGTGACACTGAAGACTGGAGGAATGATGCTGAAAATACAGCTGAACATCACAGAAATAAATTATAATTGAACAGATATTCACAGAGAAAAACTGCTATTTTAAACTGTAATAATATTTCACAATTTTATTGTATTTTTAATCACATAAATGTAGCCTTGTTGTCCTGTTTTTATTAAACAACCCCAATCTCTTGCACTGGAGTTTAAACAACAGTAAAGCTAGAAAACACACGCTGATGTGGTCAAGCATGGACAGCACACACAGACAGAGCCTCCATGCAGAGATGAACGCCGGACTGAGCCGCTTCCAGCTCTGGCCTCGTCTTCAGCAGACGGGTGGAGACTCACCTTGGGCTTGACCTCTCTGGTGACTGTGCTGGAGGCGGTGGAGGGTCGGGTGGATGCTGTGGCTGGCCGTTTGGTGCCAGCCGCCGGGGCGGGAGCTTTGGGCACAGGGGCTTTTTTGTTGAGAGGGGTGGGTGCGCTGGCAGCTGAGGTAGGGGCGGAGCGCTTGGGCGGGGCTGCAGTGCTGGAGGCGGAGCTCGGCCGGGGCTTGGCTGAGCTAGGTTTGGTTGCCCCGGCGATAGGCTGCATGGATGGACGGCAAACCCAACGGATGGATGGCAAACGATGAACAAAAAACAGAATAAGGACAAATGATAACGGCAGCGACATGAGCAGAGCAGGCTGATAGAAGCACAAGACCAGATCTAGTTCAGATGAGTGAAGTTTACTAGGTGACCATGTAGGGATGGGAATCTTGAGTCCTTTTCTGATTTAAGGTCCTTAATGTTAAAGAACTTATTTCTGAGCAACTGAAAGGACCTGAATTTTTTTTTAAATTTTAATCTTAATTTTAGTTCATGAAAATAACTTTAAAACAATTCAAATTGTTTTTGGTCATTTAATAAATAAATAAATAAATAAATAATAATACACGTTGGATAACCCTGGCAAATAAGTGAAAAAAGCAATTATGTATTTATTTATTGTTTACATACAAGGAATAAAATTACCACTGTAAAAAAAATCTAAACGGAATAAATAAAATTAAAAATTGTGATTTAAAAAAACTAAAATATTACATAAATAAATAATATATATAAAATAAAATATAGAAATACATAAATATAGAATAAAAAAATATAGTAAACATATAGTTCATTCACAATATTCAACCCTACATAAATTAGAAATTGGAAATAAATAAGTAAATAAGTAAGTAAATAAATAAATAAAAATAAAATAAATAAAAATAAAATAAAATAAAATCTCCCATATATTGCAAAAAAGTAAGGTGGTTTTTCAGGCAATTTGAAAAATATTGTAAATTGGCAGCTATTTGCTTAGTATTTTTGCAAAACTGCAATGGAAATGGGTTTTTAAGCATTTACAGGTCACATGGCAAGGGTAAAGTCATATAATAGTACATTAATAGGTTCTCGATTCCCAACCCCTACATAAGTGATCAATGAATTTCGGTTTGGTTTTGGGATCAATATGCTTTAAGAACAGAATCAAACTCATTAGCAGAAGCAGAAGCAGGAAGCTCAATGGAGGATGAAGAGACAGCAGAATGTTTTCACAAACCTTGGTCTTCTTCTCAGGACTAGTCAAGTCTTTTCCAGGTGCACCGTTGGTTACCGCAGGCTTGGCCGCCGAGGCTTTAGCAGCTGGTTTTTTGGCTTTCTCGTCCTTCTCAGCTTTGGCAGGTTTCTTGTCAGCTGGTTCAGTCTTTTCTGTTTTCTGTTCTACTTTGTCCTTCTCGGTCTTTTCTTCTTCAGTCTTCTGTTCTGCTTTCTCCTTTTCCACTTCCTTCACCTGTTCTTCCTTATCTTTCTCTACTTTCGGATCTGATTTCTTCTCCTCGACTTTCACTTCTTCCGTCTTCAGCTCAACCTTCTCCACAGTCTCTTTCTCCACCTTTGGAGGGAAATCAATCTTTTCTGTCCTCTCGTTTTTGTCAGTGGTCTTCTCGGTCTCATCTTTAGTAGTTTTCTCCAACGGTTCAACCTTCTCAACTTTCACCGGTGTTTCTACTTTGCCAACTACTTCATCCTTGTCCTTCTCTGATTTCCCCACGTCCACGTCTTTGATTTTCTCCAGAGCTTCTGTGTTTTCTGCTTTGGTTGTCTGTTTGTCTGTGTGGACAGTTGTATCTTTCTCCACCGCCGTTTCCATCTTCTGATTTGTGTCCGTCTTGCTGAAGACATTAAAGTCGTCAAACTTCTGGACAGGGTCCATTTTGTTCACCTCCGGCTTGTTCTTCTCAGAGTTTTCTGGTGGGAAACAGAGTTGAAAACAGATCAATGTATGCAAAAGAAGAGCATGGACAGAAAGCTGTACAAGCTCACTGAGAAGCCAAACCAATGAAAAGAGACTTCATTAAACTAAAAACACCTTAAAAATGAAGTCTAGTTTCATAAATACAGAGACATTTTTGTATTTAAATCGATGGACTTTGTGATAATTCAAGCACAAGGCTGCAAATTAATGCAATAAATACACGTATCTGTGGATGCTGCATGCTTAAAAGTAAATAGAAAGAAAGCTATCCACTTCAGTTCATGTATGATGTGAAATCCAAGCTCATTTTAGCTTCTGGGTAATGCCACATTATAGTGCTTATTGTACGACGACTTACTAAATTACTAAATAAATGGATAGGCCAATTAATTTGAGTGTACTTTGTTTTATAATGTGAGAAAGGAAGTGTGTGGGGTGTAAAAGGAAACATGCAGACAATCAGTTCCCTGAGAAAATGTGTTAAATTGATCAATAAGAGCTGAAGTATGTGATAAATGAGAGCTGACTAAAGCGGAGAGCTGTTTTTGAGGGTAAGGAGACACCGTCTTGAGTTTGGCCGGCGCTCACAGGTAATATATCCTACAGGCACCTTCAATGGCAGATCCATTACAGAGGCTGTTGGTCTCTTTGAGAAGCCTCGTGTCCTTGAGTTAAAGGACAAAAGCTAAAGCTGCAGACTAACAACTGCACAGTTTCAGAGAAAACACAAGTCAGACTTACGCACCGTAACCATTAGATGCTAGAACCTGCTTGAGCACAGTTCATGCAAGGGGGGAAATGATTGTAAACTTAACAGCAGACGGCAAATAAGTGACACTTTACAATAAAGTTCTATTAGATAACTGATGCTTGAAAGCAGCCAATTTGAATCTTTACTACTACATTATTTCTAATCAAAAGATGCATCTGATAATAACATTGAATAGATCTGAACGTGATTAGTAAAGAACAGTCTAAAAATAATAAGACATATTTATTTCTCATTGTTTGTTAATATATAGTTTTATACAGTGCTTTTAACAACACAGACTGTGTCAAAGCAGCTTTACTTAAATATTTTGCTCCAATAAACCCTGCATAGAAATCCAGTTCTAATCTATCATAAACATATTTCATCTGTCAAGAAACTGGAGCCTATTTGCATATTTATTTCAAATCTATCGAGCATGAAATAAATAAATAAATAAATATAATCATCATTGATATTCCAGCGGCACATTTAAGCTGCTTCCCAGCATGCAGACATACCGTCTTCAAACGAATCGGTCGCCACAGAGCGGTGCAAAGCGAAGCGTGGATTTCAGCTATTTGTAAGAAATATCCATGCATTGAGAGTCGACTAAGAACTCTTGCATGAAGCTTATTGATTTCCACACGGCTCAGCTGTATTTAGAATAATAAGAACAAAGAGATGAGTTTCACGGCGACACATCAAAGCAGATGAGAAGCGCTGAGTAAAGCAGAAAAACACAGATACTAGCCTGACGGGAACAGTTTGTGCAGCAACAAAACTACCTTGGCTTTCCATGTGTCCTCTGATTAACCAAATCTTGAGACAATGCTACTCGTTCACTTCGATGTCTCCGAGCAGGATAACTGATGCAAAGTGTCTCAAATTCAACGTCATAGACTTTCTCTGCCGACAAATAAGTCTGTAATTCATGCACTGCTGTCATCTTTGTTTAATGTTCTGTAAAAGCGAGTCTTGTGAATTCAATTGCGACTGTCATGCACACAGATCACATGATCTCCGGTAACGCCCACCTCCAGAAACTACTATCCAGACTCCAAATCAACCCCGATTATTACAAGAAAATCACAAACACCCCACTTTAATACACCAAGCGTCCCTCCATTAACAAAGCCATTTTATCTTTTGTTTGAGACAGACATTCGCTACAATGCATTTTCCTCATCTGTCAACCAGCCAGAAGACAACTGGGGGATTAAACCAGACCATTTAACACAGCCCTCCAGTGGATTACTAAGGGTTAACCGTTGTAGGGTGCAGCGGGACATTTCTGGAGCCCTACCCATCATTAAAACCGCTGATGAGAGTTTCTGACCTGGTTTTGCTGAGGGGCAGGTTTTACTCGAGGAAATCGGGACAGAAATGACTTACGCTGTGCGCTGCTCATCTGGAGCGGGTAATGAGCATGCGTTGGCAGTGGCGTGATAGTGCCATACACACACACTACATGAATCACCTACTTCTGACAGCCATCAGACAGACACAGCCCTGGAGTCACGTCTCAACACTACTTATCGGGATCCATGTCTTTGCATCAATGCACAACAGGTTCTTCATCCCAGAAAAAAAGGTTTTTTACAAGACTAAAGAATGCTAAAGAGGGCAATAAAGAAGCTTTATTTTGAAGGCTAGTTCTAAGAAGAACTGTTCACTGAAGGTTCTTTGAGAAACCCAAAATGATTACTATATGGCATGACAGCAACAACAAAAAAACCTTTTAGAGCCATTAAGAATCAAATACAGCAGCACACTTTTCAAATCCCAATTTCTTTGTTTCCACGGACAATTATGCCACGCTGCTTTCGATATCTCATCATATTGACTTGACAAATCCGATTTTATACACGTATCCATAATGGTTCCATGAACAATCTTTAATATCAAATGCATAAAAGCTTCTTTATGCATTGCTTTTTTTTCCCCTAACCCCAACCCTTCAATTCCAATCTATTCCAAAAGCACCCTTTATTTATGCATGTTAGTATTTCTTCACGGAACCACGGATGCCAATAATTTTTAATAATGGTTATTTTACTAAAGGTTCTTGGGGAACCCAAATGGTTTTGCAACATGCCTTCCAAACCTTCATTTCTTTGTTCCTCAGAACGATGCTTCTCTCAATCACTGCCAGCTGAAAACAGACTCATACTGTACCTACCCTCAGCAATCGTGTCGATTTTATCTCCAATGCTGCTGCAAGTCCCGTTAAGGGCACGTGTTGTCACTGGCACGGTTAGAACGACTCCTTGGTCCTTGTCAACGAACGGTCCCTCCAACAGGTCCTCCACGGGCGAGAGGGGAAAACTGCTTTGGTCTCTGCGTGCGGGGAACGGAGGGAAATGTAGTTCGATATCGCTCCGTAGGTCGTTGCGAGTGGTTGATAGAGTCGGTGGCGGGGTCGGAGGTTGATCGTCGGCTACAGTCAGAGAGCGCTTCATAGCCCCTGCATGCGGGCGGCGAGGACCTCCGATGGGCGAAGGCAACTTGTCAAGGATGTCTCCGCCGGGATACTTATCCGGGAGCTCAAGACTGGCCGGTACGGACAGATGTGAGCACTCGGACATGGCTCGCCTCATGGCCTTCCTCTGCTGCTCGGCTCGTCCCATGTAGCAGGGCTCGAGGTCTTCCTCTTCCTCGCTCTCGTGCGACGACCCTTCAGCCTTCGGCCGCTCATCTTTGCTCTCCAAGTAGCTGTCGTTGACCACGCCGATGACGCAATAGTTCGGAGGCGTCCGGGGCGTGCTGGGACTCAAGAGCGGAGCTGGTTTGAGAACTTCGTTGTTTCCCGATGTTAGAAGGATCATGCCATTGTTGTCTGCGAATCTTCCAGGAGACGTCACCGATGGAGACGAGGACGAGAGGCTCTCCGGACTCTCCCCGGTGCTGCCGAACGACACACTCGTTGGGACTGCTCCTCGCCCGGGGACGCTCAGCTCCGGAGGAGACTCGTAGAAGCATAGCTTGTCCTTGTCTGTCATTCCCCTCGCTCCCAAGCTCGGCGGTGCCCCGAGGTCACCGTGCTGCCAGTCCCATCCCGGAGGGGCGGCGGATGTGGACATGGATGGGACTTTACATAGCTCACTATATTCAGAGTACGGAGACGCCGGTGGTTGGTTCGAGAGAGAGGACATGCTTCCGCTCCCCTTTCTCTGCTTCTCGTGTTTTTGTGTCTGAGTCCTAGCCTTCTCTGCTACTTCTGCATGCAACAGCACACTAAGCAGCACTGAGATCTGGCTGGAAGCGTCTCTCTCTCTTTCCCTCTCTCTCGCTCTATCAGCCTTTTGCATGGAAGGAATCACATGCTTCGTACTGCATCTGTTCATTCGCTGCTCCCAAACCAGCTCCCTCCTTCCTCTCTGCCTCTCTCGTTTTCTCCACGTTGTCCTCTGCATCCATCTTTTCTTCCCTCCTCTCTCTGATAGTGACACACTACTATCATCCCTGAGGCTACATGCATACTAAATGAGGAAGGGCTTAACGAGCATTCATTTGCACACACACAATTTCAGAAAAAGTATTTTTGGGTAACATAATCAGTCTGGAAATTTCCGGACATTCAAACTTTTAAATATCGGACGCTTGATGATGTTTATTTGTACCCTTACATGCAGTTTTTATCTGTGTTAAATTTATACCGTTTTATAAAACATCCGAATCTGAATGAATAATTGTCTTTGTTGTTGCATTTCCTGCCACAGCAACATGTGCCTGTGCATGACTCATCAGGAGAAATAAATAAATAGGTAAAATAACAGAAAAACTCCTGGCAGCTTGTTACCGGGACATTTTATGTACATGCATTTTTTCTACGAAATCTAAAAAAATAAGGCAATCCCATGTAAAATTTAAAAGCAAAACAACTGCAAAAAAATAATACAGAAAACTCTTTCAAAATAAAATGATACATTAAGACCTATTTACATGGCTTTTTAAAGAGTGCTCCAATCAGACAACGTGAAGTGACATAAATTAAAATAAAACAACGGCAGGTTACCAGAAAAAAGCCTTTTAAACCCTTGACTCAGCTCAGAGGAAAATGGTGTTATTGTTCATAACAATAATAATAATGGCTGTTGTTGTCATTCATAATATTACAACTATAAACAAATCATTTGAATAAATTCAATTATATTTATATTATTATAATGAATATTATTAGTGCTGTTAACCAATAATCACGTCCAAAATACAACATATGTGTGTGTACTGTGTATATTTATTATGAATACAGTATATAAACACACACAAATGCATGTATAATATTTATGGAAAAATATTGTAAACATTATTATTTTGGTAAACTTTTAAACTCTACTGTTTGATAGCACTAATTATTATTACTATTATTGTAATAATACACTATAATAATACATAATAACAAAAAAAAATCTAATTATAAGAAGTAGTAGTTAAGTAAATGAATAGTGCTAAAATTATTAATACTACCAATACTAATAACCACAATATATTCTAAATATATATGCATACATATATCTATATATCAGTATTAAGTACTAATACTAAATAATAATAATAAAAAATAACAATAATTTTAAACAAGGAAACAAGCAAATAAATAAAAAAAGTAAACATAAAAATATAATAGATTCACAGATGTTGTTGCTAGAAGTGATGCAGCTGGTCAAAAACAGAGACGCTCTGTCAGCACACATTCGATGAGTTGTTAATGCAAGCGGACACAGTGTCCATCAGGTTACATAAGTCCCATCATTTCTGAGCCTAATTTCCTCCATCAGCAACTGTTGATTCCCACTAGCCTCCAGATCGTGACCGGCGAATGAACTCAATATGACCGCTATCAGATGAGGATTTAAGCTGAAGGCGTCTTCAAACACATTCAACAGACGAGAAATAATCAAGAGAATCAGCTCGCTTCCTCAATTTCCCATCCTCATCTGTTTAACCAAAGCAAAAGTCCTGCTCAACATGCTGGAAGAATCCCTGGATTCACTCAAACAGAAATTATTTTGGTCATGTATTTATCTCAGTGACTCCGGGAGAGAATCGGCACTAGCACAGTTCAGAAGTGCTCGCCGAGCACCCGTCCACTGAGCGTGTCACATCAATCCTGCGTCCCCACCAGAGTGTGTCCAGGCCGTCAGGGACAGAGACAATGTAGGGATGAGCTCATCTGACCGTTACATAAACACAGCTGAAAGACGCCTGTCTGGTACTGAACTCGCACTGAACCAGAACCAGGACGATACAGCACTGTGTGCACCATCTGCCAGCAATAATGTATGGAAACGAGCTGTTTACATTACCCTTTGAAATCCTACAACGGTAAACTAAAATGTATTTGAAATAAATATATAAATACATAAATAAATAGTGACACAAGCTGAAAAATATTCTGCTTGGAATAGTATTGGGATTGCATTCGCAATAAAAAAATAATTAAAGAAGTAAAAGTTAGGCAAATTATTACAAGTAGTTACTTTTGATCTGACAGCATCCATGCTGCATTACATATTAATTGAAAAGAAATAAAATACTAAAATAATAACTATTTAAAATATGAAAAAAAAAGGAAAATAAAATTTATTAAGGTAAATAAAAAAAAAAAAATTAAAGTAAATAAAAAAATATAAAAACAAATACTCTTTAGTTTCTTTGTAAATTGCCAAACTGACACAAACCAAATAAAATAAATGAATTAAACTAAACTAATGTTAAATAATAATAATAAAGAAAATAAAGAAAGAAATAAAAAATACTAGTAGTTTCTTTGTACATTGCCAAATTGACACAAACCACATAACCTAAATTCTAAAATTAAATTAAACTCATGTAAATAAATAAATAAATATCAAATAAATAAAGTTTTGAAAATAATCTGCTACCTGTGAAAAAAAAAAAACTAATCTGAATTTGATGTGTTAAAATAAAGGACAACATGAGTTAATTAAATAAAAACATGAATAAATGTCTTAGAAATAAAATAAAATAAAATAAATAAATTAATTAATTAATTAAATTAAAATAGTAAAGTGAGGAAAGAAAAAATGTATGGGTTAAAAAATAAAAAGTAAACAGATTTTTGTTTGGATGTGATGAATGAATAAATGTTCATCCAGTCAGCACATTTAAACAAAATAAATCAATCAAAAATGACTGATTACAAATCAAACCTATTCAGATGTTCTGTTGTCTGAAAACCTAAAGAGATTCGAGAAGTGTTAAATCAAAACAGATTTGAGTAAATATTGTTAAAAATTAATAAATAAATCAATATTCGATGCCTGCTTGAACAAATCCATCGAACAGAAAGGAGGGCCAGCAGCGTCAGCTGACCCACATGTACTGTATGTACAGTCTCTTGGCTGACCTACATGATGGTTTGTGTAGCATAAGGCCTGAAGCGACTTACATACTGATGAAAAACGCCAAACACAGACTCAAACGGACAGCTCAACCACAAATAAAGCCAGCAGCAGAGTTTGCTGAAGCATGCAGACTTTAATTACACTACAGGATTTTCTTCTAGTAACTGATGTTAAGAACAAGGTCCTATAGCAGAAGCAGGGATATAAAAGGAGCAGCGGCTGAAGACATTAATCAACGTCACAGCAGAAACACACAGATGGTCAAAAAGAGATGAAGTTGGGGAACTGCGAGAACATAAAGCCAACAACCATCTACCCATGTGCTATATTTAGCTCTTCACCCCTCCTCCTAAGAGCCAACATTGTTTCCTTGGTAGCCCTGCTTTCCCTAGGTCTCCCGAGCAACTGCCTCCCCGTCGCCATGGCAACAAGAGCCTTGTCACCACGAGCATCTCTGAAGAACGCCGGTGTCCAAAAATACAGCATGAGTGAGTAAGGTCGAGTAATGTGAAGTGGGATCATGGGAATTATGGGAAAAGCCTGACGACTAGCGTTTTTTTTGGTTTGTTTTTTTAACATTATTACTGATATGCTATAATATATTTTGAATCCGATTTCATTTTTAACCTCTAGTTTTCATTTCAGTTTTTGCATTTTTTTGTGTGTTTTTGTCACTTTGTTTATACAGTTCTCAGGTTTTAGTTTTTAATATTGGTTATTTTACTACACCAACTTCAGCTAAATAATTACTGATGTACTATTATATATATATATACACATACAATTAATAATATGTCATGTAAATATTTTGAATTACATTTTATTTATTAGTTTATAACATTTAATAGTCTTGTTCTGTGCTTGTGATTTTTATTATATATAGTTTCATTTATTTTTTTGAGTTTGAGACATAAATAGGCTCTTTTGCTTGAGTCAGATCAACTGTGTCAGCAGCTCTGAGACTCTCTACAATCCTCAGTAATCCAGTCCAGCAAACACACATCAGGAGAGCTGCTCTTTCGCTGTCCCTGCCAGCCGTGATGAAGAAGTTAACTTCACACCACGCTCTGAATGCTCAGATGTTCAATAGTTTGTCTGAACGAGAGACAGATCAATTCAGCTGCAGCATCGCTCAACCTGAGCCGTCGGATCCTTCAATGCTGCTATTTATATTCTGACAAGAAACAATCAGTCTTACTACTGAGAGAAACTCGATTGCTATGATCTTTCACCAAGATGTAGTGTGCTGCCTACATAGAGACCATTTACATCAACATTTCATGCACCAAATATGAAGCACACTGGTGTTAGTTTGGGTTTTTAATTGTTTTTGAAATAAAATGTCTTAAAAAGATTCTTCTGCTCACCAAGGTCTTAATAATTAGATCAAAAATACAGTACAAATGTGAAATATTATTCAAATTTTACAAAAGCAGTTACTATGTGAATATGTGTTAGACTGTAATTTATTTCTGTGATGCGCAGCTGAATTTTCAGCGTCATTACTTGAGCCTTTAGTGTCACACGATTATACAGAAATCATCCTGAAACATTTCTGATGATCAATGTTTCAAACTGCTGTGCTGCTCCATATTTTTTTTTCAGGATGTTGTAATGAATGCAAAGTTACATTCAAATATTTTCACTGTTACTTTTCATCAATTTCATGTGCCATTGCTGAATAAAAGCATTATTTCTTTGAAAATCTGAATAAAATCAGACATATAATCCCAGAATGCACTGCAAAAACCACTCAAAGATCTCAGAAAGAGAAATATTGATTATAAAAATTTAAAATGCATTCAGTAAAAAAATAAATAAATAAAAATAAAAATAAATAAATATATATATATATATATATATATACACACACACACACACACACACAATCCAGATGTTAAAATACACTAGATTAGGGCTAGATGTTTCTGGACATGAAAGCGTTTCATGATCTGATGGCATTGAAATATGCTGAGATGTTTGAAGTTTATTTCTGTTGTTGTTCTGTTTAAATCTAAATGGTTGAGACTGCAGGCAGCACACAGCGAGCTTCTCCTGCATCGATGAGCAGACGATAATTATTCTGTTGATCACAGTCGTTGGCTTTTCTCCTACCGCAGCTACAGCAACTGTTGCAGAAACCGGCCCAGGGCTGCCTCATTTGCATATCTGCATAATTAAGATACATTCGTAAAAAATAAAAATACAGGAGAACATTTTCAGTGATCTTTCAAAAAGTCACAAAGAAGCCGCACTCGTGGCCACTTTCTCCGCAACTGTCCTTGTTACCATGGAAACATCAGCATCTTTTTCAGTCGCCGTGGAAACAAGACAGAGTCCACACCCTCCCTGGAGGCAGTCTGTGTTTACAACAGTGGATGTGTTGACCTTTACAGCTCCATCGTTCTGCTGCTCTCAAACGCTCTGATTATCAGGACCTTTGACCGTGTGACTCTGAATCCAGTGAAGCACTAACGCAGAACAACAACTGACTAAACGTTCGTTTCATCGTGCAGAAATAGTGCTTAGACGCTAGATACAAGTCATTCTCAGCACATTCTCACCTCAAAACAGAGGTCTGCAACGATCAACCAGTATAGGTCAATATCTACAGATCATTTAGTGCCCTGTTTACAAAAATAATGCAGTGAAAATGATTCTGTCCTTCACCCCAATCACAATGCATCTCAACACCAACACATAAAAAAAGGCATGGAGACCCGGGAGCTTTCGCGCTGCGTCGCTGTCAAACCTCGACTCAGAGGGTGTTCTTCTGCCCTGTACTCCCGTCTTTCCCCTGCCTTCGCCCTGTGAAGGATCTCAGCAGGGTTTACTTGTGTAAGATCCTCTCCGTCGAATCCTGCGCAGACACGCACAACCTCACCAAACCTCTGGCCTCTAAAAATACACCTCACATCTGCTTCCAGACACTAGCACTCAAATCTACTGGACTGTTTCTGTGCTTGCACTATGTAGGACACAGATATAGAAAACACACACAACTCTGCATGACAAACCAAACAGGTCGATAGAGTACAAGTAAATGTAACAATGCAAATGTTTTCCACACTTGGTGCTTTTTCATAGCATAGCAATACAGGAATGTCACAATTGAATATGATAGGATACAATATAATTGATCCATAATAACTGTTTAAGACCCAAATTAATCTGTAAGATAACTAATGATGTAAACTAAAACATCACCAGATTCACAGAGAAATAACTAAACTCAAGGGTCTGTTTTTCTTCATCATTTAACATTTACATTTATTCATTTAGCAGACGCTTTTATCCAAAGCGACTTACAGGCGAGCAGCTGGGGGAATGGTGCCTTGCT
>JAUCMU010000050.1:4160111-4181082 GCA_032275025.1 Enteromius treurensis | reverse complement strand
CCTCACCACTACTACTACTACCACTACAAGTACCAGTACCACTACTACCACGAGTATTACTACTGCTACTAGAACCACCACTACCACTAGCAGCACCCTCACCACTACTACTACTACCACTACAAGTACCAGTACCACTACTACCACGAGTATTACTACTGCTACTAGAACCAACACTACCACTAGCACCACCACTACCAATAGCACAACTACCACTACCAGTACCACTACTGCTACTATCACCACTACTACTACAAGTACCAGTACCACTAGCAGCACCGTCACCACTACTACAAGTACCAGTACCACTACTACCATGAGTATTACTACTGCTACTACCACCACCACCACCACTACCACTAGCAGCAGCACCACCACTACTACTACCACCACTAGTACTACTACCACTACTGCTACTATCACCAGTACTAGTACAACTGCCACTACCACTACTACTATACGTACCACTACTACCACGAGTATTACTACTGCTACTAGAACCAACACTACCACTAGCACCACCACTACCAATAGCACTACTACCACTACCAGTACCACTACTGCTACTATCACCACTACTTCACGTACCACTACCACGAGTATTACTACTGCTACCACCACCAACACCACTACCACTAGTACTACTACCACTACCCATACCACTACTGCTACTACCTCTACACGTACCACTACCACCACCACTAGCAATAGTACTACTACTACTACTACCAGTACCACTACTGCTACTATCACCACTACTACCACCACTAGTACTACTACTACTACCAGTACCACTACTGCTACTACCTCTACACGAACCACTACCACCACCACTAGCAATAGTACCACTACTACTACCACCACTAGTACTACTACCACTACCAGTACCACTACTGCTACGATCACCACCACTACTACCACTACTACTACTACCAGTACCACTACAACCACGAGTATTATTACTGCTACTAACACCATTAATACTACTACCAATACCAGTACCATTACTGCTACTATCACCACTACTACCACCACTAGTACTACTACTACTACTACTACTACTACCACTACTGCTACTACCTCTACACGTACCACTACCACCACCACCACCACTACCACTAGTACTACTACTACCACCACAACTACTTATGCCCCACTACTATCACTTCTACTACTACTAATATTAAACACAACAACAACAATTGTTATTATTATTATTAGTAGTAGTAGTATTGATAAAATATTTATAATTTAACGTTATTTGCTAAATCTTAGTAAATAATTTAAGAAATATAAACAAACTAACAGTTAAATATGAATATGAATATTTCAGATGTATTAATCACATTAGATTCACTAAATAGATTATTAAGATATTAGTATTAGAATTAAATTTTCACTAGCAATGAAAAAAATAAAAAAGTAAAAACTCTTAATGGTCAAAAAACAGAGGCTTTAAGTAAAACATATTTTTATCTCTCTGTTTTGATATTGGAATAAAATATGATCCAGACATGGCTGATGCAGGTCTATTTCTCAAACTGTACATGTGTTTGTGTCTGGCTCTGTAACAGGTGGTGAAGTCCTCCGTCAGACACGAGCCGCATCTGAGCTGAATTCTGATGCGAGCGTGACTCATCACCTCCCAAGAGCCCCTTCAAACCAGCGCCATCATCAGCTATTGTCTTTCCAGAGAGAAACAGGCCTGTTCATTTACCCTGCTAATGAATTCAAACTCATTTTCATTACTAGCATTACTACTAATGCGGCCCATTAGAGCGCAGAATAAAAGCTCCAGGTGACATCAGATCAAATCTTTATTCATCAGCACTCCAGCACAGATGCAGTTTCTGTCAGTGACTTTCAACATGATGTCGCCACACAGTGACTTAAAGTTTCTGCAACATCTATAACCAATTTAACTACCGCAGATAGACGCGTATCGCATTCAAAACAGGATTTACAAGAATAATAAGAGGTGTTGTTTTCCTGGACAACATTTTAGTAAACCTAATTAATGGCCGGAGAAAGATTCAACAAGATGACACTGAACAAATAAAAGTGTATAATTAACGAGCGGCACGGCCTCAAGCAGCGAACACTGGATATCAGCTCAATCACATTACAGCTCGCTTTCTATATATAAACATCCCACAATTCAATGAGTAAAGATGCAGTCAAAACTATTATGCACTTTTATTTATTTATTTTTAGTATTTGTAGTTTTTTTTAATAGTATTTTATATTGTGAATAGTACTCCACTGTAATTACTTACAGTAAAAAAAAAAAAAAACAATAGATATATTGTAAAATAAATTATTTTCATTTTAATTTAATGATTTATATTTGAATATATTGTTTTCATGGACCATGCTGTGAGACATTATATTATATTTTATATGAATATATAGTAGTAGTAGTATTTGTAGTACAATAATATTATTAATAAATATCAATGCGCATTATTAGTAATAATTAACAGTACTTACATGTATTTATTATTTTGATTATTAATTGGCTATTAAAACAAAAATATTTATAATAAACAATATTTAAACTTACATGCATTTATATAATAATGTTATTTAAATGAATGCTAAAATATGACTATAGCTAATTATTCATAAAAATATTTATAAAAGATTTAATATAGCAGAAGATCCTCCAGTTTTATAATAAAATGTTAAATTTATTATTATTATTATTATTGGAAATAAAGGTAAACTATAATTTGTGCTGGACTGATGTCAGAGTTCTGGAGGTCAGTGGCAGTGGTCACCTGTAAAGGCTGTCATCGGGCTGCTGTCCATCATCTGCGGAGGGCTGGACTGAGAGCTGAACTGATCAGGAAAACCAGACACCGAGTCTAGAGAGAGACGGAGAGAGCAGATAAACAACAGGGCGTGACGAACGAGTGCGCAGACGCTGTGCTGCATTTCAATGAGAGAAGAACACTGAGACTAAACAAGCAGTCGGTTATTAACTAGTGAAAGAAACAGACAATTTATCAAAGAAACTATCAGTCCTGTGATTCACCTGCTGGACCAGAAAACCCCCAGAAACACACTGAAAGAGAAGCAGTAGGCACTCTAGATGGGAAGGAAACACTGAGCATCCCATCATCATGGCAGCCAGTTTCAAATCAGAATATTAGTAAGAAATGTTCTCAGTATCCATCCACAGTCTGTTCACGGCTAATCTGACACATATTGTACACTAAACCAGAAAACTCTTTCTCCATCTGGCTGATTTTGGCTGATTGGCTGAATTTACAAATAAAGTCACGCCACAGATGCAATAAACACTTCTGAGGAAGAACTTCATTCGCAACTTGCATCAAAATGTATTCATTTAGGAGAAACATTTAATCAAAGCAACTTACAAAGAGATTCATCCTAAAGGTTAGCAATGTCTGCGAGTCATGTCTTTAAAAGATGCCTAGAGTTTAGCTCAGTGCAGCTGATAAACTAGAAATATATATTCATATTATGTGTTACTATGTTATTTAAAAAAATGAATATTTTATTTCAGCTAGTTACCAAGTTTTGTGGAGATTTGTAATTTTTTTACACACAAGTACAAAAAAAGAAGACAAAACTCTTGAAAGTGAATAATTAAAATATTTTATTATTAAAACAAATAAATTAATTAATAAAAGAGATAAAACACAAAAGTGAATAATTACAATATTTTATTATTGAAACAAATAAATTAATTAATAAAAGAGATAAAACACAAAAGTGAATAATTAAAATATTTTATTATTAAAACAAATAAATAAATAAATTAATTAATTAATTAAAAAGATAAAACACTAAAAAGTGAACAATTAAAATATTTTATTATTAAAACAAATTAATTAATTAATTAAAAAGATAAAACACTAAAAAGTGAATAATTAAAATATTTTTTATTAAAATAAATAAATAAATAAAAAAGACAAAACACTATAAACGGAATAATTAAAATGTTATTTTTTATTATTAAAAAAATTTAATAAATAAAAAAGTGAAAATTTAAGGACTAATAATACAACCTGCTTTAAATCCCTTTATATATATATTTGTATAATAAAATGGAAATCCATTTTATCCAATTAAATAAAGAGAAAATAGAAAAACTAATAATACAACCTGCTTTAAATGATCTATTTGTGTCTATCTGATTCAAAAGTCAGATTAAATTTAGCAAAAAAGAATAAAACTATGTCAATAAACTATAAAATATTTAACAAAAAAAATGAAAACCATTCATCTAGTCTATAATTGCAATTTAATTAATACCTGCTCCTAAACCACGACATAAAACCAAAACCAAATCATTGACAGATCAGTCAGTGTCTCCTGTGTCTAAGCGGCCAGTTCTTGACTACCATGATCTGCAGTGTGGACCAGAACTCTGGTAAAGCGTTAATTACAAGGTAAAGCAGAGACTGAACCCACCTGAGAGTAAGTCTGTCCCAAACGTCTGAAGAGGCGTCTCTTTCTGTGGCATCAGCGGGTTCACGGAGCCTGTAAAACACACATGAGGTCATCTTTCCGCTCTGATACAGCCTTCATCTCACCTCCCTCATATCAAACACACAGCACGCGGTCCATATACTTAAGTTAAACACACAGTTAAAGCGCAGAGCGTCTGACTGGCTCGCTGTGAGCTCATGATCCCGTCTGTGCGGGGGGAACCCTCTTGACTCGATCCTGATCCGAAGTGGCGGTCCTGGGCTCGGAAGCCTTCCACAAACCCCCTCCAGCGCCTCCTCAGACGGGCCGGCGGCTCAGAGCCGCTGATGCTGAAGAGACCGGACAGGACTGAACCCAAACAGAGCAGCGTTCGGTCCAGACCTGCGGGTCAGCTCGGTTCACCCACGCTGTGTGCTCTTGAGCCAGAACCAAGGCAAATCTCTCCCACAAACATTACAAGTGATATCAAAGAAGCTTCTTTGCAAAGGATGCATCCGAAAATCATTTACTGAACCTCAACTTCTTTTATTTCATGGAAAACATGGCGATTTTCATTTTGGTCTACACAAAGCAGCTCCAACCGACATCAAAAAAGGACCATTAAAATAGTCTGATGCCCTTTAATCCTAGTCTTCTGCAGATTTAAGCTGTTATTAACTGAAAAATAGTAAATAAATAGCAGTTGCAAAATATTTAAAGTGGATCAAAACCTTTCATCAAACTTTTTTTTATCCACTTCAAAAGAAATAAAAATGTTAATTAAAGTTCAATAAACTTACACAATCAATATATCTTATTAATAAGCCTAAAATGCGTGTTTATGTCACTTTTAATGACATACTTTTATATTTAAGTGTGTAATAATGCCCTTTAAATCCAAAATATTTCAACTGTCCCTGAAGTATACTTGCAATAGTTGCACTTCAGCACAATCAGATATACTAAGTATGTGTTTAATTGGATTCAGCACTACTTCTGCACAATTAAAGTGCAAAATGAGTTGTATTTAGCAGACTTTAAGTACACCAGTTAGTATACAGTACTAACACTGCGGTTGCATTAAGTAGATAAATATGAAAATGCATTTGTATACTAAGCATGAAATTCAAATACATTTAAGTATATTTATTTTTCACTAGGGCACACATATAAACATATTTCTATGATTTAAGGCTGCATTAAATTGATTAAAAAAGTGTCAGTAATGACATTTATATTTTGTTTTTATCTGGGAATCCTAAATATATCATAAATTGAATCCTAAAAAATAAAATGCATCATGCTTTCCAGCACAATTGTTTTCAACAAGGATAATCATCAGAAATGTTTTGAGCAGTAAATCAGTACATTGTTATGATTTCTGAAGGATCATGTGACACTGAAGAACATCACAGAAATAAATTAATATATTCACATAGATAATAATAGTTTTGATTAACTGTGTGCAGCTTTGGTGAGCAGAAGAGACTTTTATGCAGCTTTATTGATGTCAAAAACATCTCTGATCGGCACAACGGGGAATGAGATGAGCTATATATTCAGAAGCACACAACTAACCCAGCTATGAGCAGCAGCATCCTGTCAGCTCCGGTTTATAAAAACTAGCCCTGTCGTTTCTGTCGAGCCTTTAGCCATGTCTGCTCTTAGATCACATCAGGAACGCTCGGATTCATTCAGAGGCTCACATAAACTGCTCATCTCAGACAAAACTACATGCTGTAAAGAGAAGCAAAGCCGTGACGACAGTGCCGGTTAGTGAAGACTAGTTCTGGTAGGTTATGGTGAGTTACGACCCTGCAGGCTTAGAGCATGCTGGGAAATCAACAACCGGTGAGGTGTGGATGCTGTACTCAATCCAGAGCGAGACGGGAGAGAGTAAAAGATGCCCAAAAATCATGGCTGTCCAGCCCAAAACTGTCACGTCCTGTTTAGCTCTCCTCGTTGATGAAGACTGCTTGACTTTGAGAAGGGCAGTTAACTAACCGCTCACTAACTAACCCCTCACCAGAGTCAGCTGTTAGCAGAACGACACAGGAGTGTCTCTTTACACGATATTCATCACCAGACGTTAATCCACATGCCTGTGTTTACAATAACGCAATTCTCAATGGAAGCTCAACAGGAAGATGAAATATGTTTAGTGGTTATTTGTGCCATTTTACGGCTTCCATTATATGGATATTTCATTTTATTTTGAAATAATTCAAAATTATTATTTATGATAATGAACAGCATGTAGTTTATAGATAATAGGTTGAAACATCCCTAAACATTATTATTAATATTATTATTTATTGTGTGTGTGTGTGTGTTTGCTTACTATAAATAATAAGACAAAATATCACTTGGTAATTAAAAACCATTAAATACTAGTAAAAACTAAATATAAATATTAATTATAAATACTATTATATCACCAAACACATTTTACTGCACAGTATTTATTAATATTATAGAAAAATAAAATAAAATAAACTTAAATATATTCATATTTACTATTTGATAGTAGTTTCTCCATTTTTTTCTCTCCAGTTTATTACTATTATATAATCAGAATCAAAATAAAAGATTTTTCTTTACATAATACTGTGTATATTTATTACGTATATATAAATACAAATGTGTAGGGCAAATATGCTCACATTTATATATATTTATATAAAATGAAAAAATTGAGGAATTTAAATATACATATAAATATTTCCAAACACTTACATTGGTGTGTGTTTATTTATATATGCATAATGAACAGTACAAGTACATATCTTGTAAACAAAGAGTTTTTATTTAGGATGCAATTAATAGTATGACAGCACTACTTTTATTATTATAAAAGAGAGAGAGAGAGAGGTATGAAGATAAACAAAATGATTGTTCCTCACAACGCTGAATGATTTAGCCATTTCATATGATATCAATCTGAAGTTTGAGGCTCTGATTGTTCTATTATTCTTCATATTTGCGTGTTTGATGTCTTCAATCTTACCTTCACGCCCAGAATCTCTCTGATATATATATTTTGTGGACAGAGACTCGGTGTCTGTGTGCCTCCATACCTCCCATGGGCCGCACAGACCCCGTCTATTTTTACGACTTTGCCAATGAGGACGCAGGCGGCACTGAAATGTTGGCCGGGCGAACGATCCTCGTCTCATGACACATTTGTCAGAGGAAGCAGAGCAATGACACGGAGTCTGGATGACCTCACGCCTGACTTCTGTCCCTGTCTGCCACCGGATCTTATTTATATCGCTCTCATCACCTGCAGACAAACGCTTACAGTACTGAGAAATAATTCAAGACGGTGATAAATCTGTCATACAGTAGGTTATTTAACTGCTTATGACACCAAAAACTGCTGTGACCGTGAATACACGTCCAAAACTAGTCAAAGGATTACATTCAACAGATCACAGAAACTATTATAGTGTTCACACAAAGATGAAGACAGTACAGTAGCTCACAGCCGGAAGACAAGAACTGCCTCCAGAATTACTGCTGAAATCAAAACAAAGACAAGGATGGCAAGAAAGAAGCACCAGAATAACAGAAACAAGAAGAGGAAGAGATAGAAGTGTGGAAACAATGGAAGAAAAAGTGGGATAGGGATGGAAATGACAAGGAAGAAGATGAAGGTTTACAAAAATAAAAACATGATGATAAGAAATGCACATGAGATGAAGAACGAGATGACGAGGAAGAGGAGGAATAATACCAATAAAAAGATGAGGAGGAGGAATAAAATTAAAAAAAGGGAAAACAGATAAAGAAAATCAAACTGGGAAGAGACAGAAGAAACAAGGAAGAAGAGAGAGAATAATAACAACAGAAGCAAGATGAAGATGAAGATAAGGATGAGAAGAAAGAGAAAGATGAAGAATTACAAAAAACAGAAGTGAGAGGAAGATAAAAAGGAGGAGTAAGAGCAAAAACAAGAAGACGATGAGGAGGAGGAAGAGGAAGACGAAAATTAGGAAAAGTGGGACGATGATGAGGAAGAACAACAATGAAAACAATAACAAAAGGAAAAAGAAAGAAGAATATGAACAAAAGGAAGGAGATGAGAAAGATGATGAGGACGTAGATGACAAGATGAGGAAGATGAAGAAAATAAAGACAGACAAGAAGATGAGGAAGGTGACAAAAACAGAAGGAGGAGGAGGAATACTGTAGCAACAACACCAAAAACAAGAAGAGGAAAAGGAGGATGAAGACGATGAGAAAGAACAACAATAAAAACAAAAACAAGAGGAAAAAGATGATGAGGAAGAAGAAAAGAATAAGAGCTGGCAGAAGCAAATAATGAAGCAGAGGAAGAAGAAGAACAAAAAAAGATACCAAAGGAAGAAAGGAAGATAATATACACAAAAAACAAGAAGAAATAGAGAAGTCTTAACAGAATAATTCAAAAGAAGGGAAGGAGGAGAGAATGCCTGATCTCCATCAAACACTTGAACAGAGCGAGGTCTAGTGAGGTCTGACCCCGGAGACGCTGCTTCACATTTATCCTCAGGCTTACACGGCTTACCCTTGATTTAAAACACATCCCAAATCTCTAAAAGACCAATCCTGAGAACCTCAGCACCTCCGCAGACGGGGATTATGGGAAACGGCTCCTTCATCAGCGAGGAAACATCCTCAAGACAGACACAAAGCTGCTGAGCTGCACAGCATTAACACACTCTTACTCTCACTATATAACAGCAGATTTACATACAACTGGACACAACGTGCATCATTTCAACGCCTTTCTGTGTGAAGATATTTTAAAATCTCATTTATTCCTGTGATACAAAGCAGCATCACTCCAGTCGTCAGTGTCACACGATCCTTTCAGAAATCAGAATAATACGTATATATGCATAAACATAGTATGCACAGAAATATACTGTAATAGCTTGTTGTCATCATTATGTTCTGAGGATGTGTGATTGATTGTGCAGTGGGCACAGCTGGATGAGGGAAGGACTCGTCCTCCGGAGAATCAGGGACACACATCTGCTGCGGGGCCGTCCAGCCCTGAAACAGACTCAAGTAGGCCAGGCTGACCCATATAGAGCTCCCGCAGGAGCCACTGCCGCATAGACACCGCCCCAAACACACGCACTCCTTACTGGAGCTGCTTGAGTCACGCCATCACTGACCACCACAACAACTAACGCTCAAGATCAAACCAACCACGAACACAAAACGCGGTCTGGGTTTGAAGGATGCTCAGAGTGAGAGTCTATGGGGTCCAAATGCCGTTTGTCTATTCTTGGGGCGAGCTATCACTTTAAAAGGTTGGAAATTAAAATTCTGTCATGAATTACTCACTCTCAAGTCGTTCCAAGACCGTCATTCATCTTCAGAACACAAACACGTTTGCGCTTACTGAACCTCTCTAGCCATAACCCCTTTAATACACCGCTATTTGTCAACTTCCCCAAAAACGTAAATATCAACCCACTGACAGCTGTTAACATGAACATCACGAGCAGCTATAAAACTAGTTCATCCAAAACGTCTCCAAAATCAATGCTGCAATGAATAACCAGGTTTCCAAGTCCAGGGACAGACCGGCAGATCCAGTCAATATAAACGTTATTAACTGTGTGGACACTAGAAAAGATCAGACGTCACACAGAGCAGAGCAGAGCAGCCAGCATGTGTCCCAGACGAAACAGTCGGAAATCTGCTTTAAATGCAATTTCTATTAAACCACCTCTAAAGATGCAGCGTGTGATGCATGTGGATGTATATGTGTTAGGGCTGTGACGAGACACTTATCCCTCGAGACGGCGAGAACAATTGTGCTTTACTCAACAAAAACATTCCCAAAAAACGTGGGTGCATCAACTTTTTGAAATTGAACAGTAATAAACAACATGTGAACACTGCAAAATATTTTCCCACGAACTCACAGACAAGAAATGAACATGTTATTTCCAGTTCTTTTAAAAGAGCATTTATTAGTGAAGTTCATTACAACTACTGTGTGTACAAGACAAAAATCAATCAGTCCTTCTAAACACATGCACTTGTTCAAAACATTAAAACACACAGCTGAAAGAAAGAGAAAAACACCTGAGCGCAGCGTCAGGCCTGAAATAAACCCCCCGCCTAACAGCACACAAACCTTTAAACATCTGAATCACATTTAAAAAAAAAAAAAAAATGTATTGAAAATATTTGTCTGTCATGCGACCTGCTCTATAGACAGTAATATCATCTTTGTAACCCATACATGTTTGCTTCTGTGTTTCTGGCCTAGTCTGTTACGAGTGCTTATATAAACGCTGCTGAGACCTCGACAGGCTGTGTGTGTGTGATGAACTCAGGCAGCTGAGGTCTCAAAGTGAGCATTAACATGGCCAGACAGGAGAACAGAGGGAAGTGTTCATTTGTTTGTGTGCACGATACAATCAAAAGCAGCAATGGACACACGACACGTGTCTTTGGGCGACCAGAACTAATATCACATCCAGACGATGCATGTTTACAGCTAATCAAGTGATTATCGCTAGCAAAAGTCTCTCTAGGATATTAAAGCAAGAACAGACTAAAAGTCAACATGAAACAAATTATTATTTTAATCCAGTGTGATGCATTTTGGGGTGAAAGGATATTCAGAGTCAGACATTGTTATTTAAATTGTATTTAACCGTTTTGTTTTTATTAATATTTTTAGTTAGTTTATATGTTTTTATATTTATTTATTAATATTTATTATAATTAATAAATTCCCCCTCCAGCTTTTCCGTTTCTTCTCTTTTTTATTTTTATATGGTTTTAATAAACTTGAAATGTATTAATTTTGATAGATACAATTAAATTCTAAATGAATGATTAAATTAAAATTAGATGAAAATGTAATCTAGCAACTGGCTGAAATAATAATAATAATAATAATAATAAAAACATTTAAAACTGTTGAAAATATATTTAAAACATATACTTTATTAAAGTTAATGTTTATATAAAATATACATTAACTGTAATAAAATATTTAAAAAATCATTTATCTTCGTAACAAAAATATTTTAGTATAATTATAGTGTACTATAATAATCAACAGACGTTGGGAGATCTGCTTTCTATTATTGCTATAACATTTATCACATTAACTAACATTAATTTACTGACACTTCAGCATCCTATACAATGACTAAACAAATAATTAAAGAATAGAAAGAAAGAAAATAATAGCGTGCTCTTATAAATCATTAACTATAAAGATGTGCAAAGTCATTTAATTATCATTTCAGGTTGACTTTCACAGGTGAAATGTGTTTGTATGAGCAAGAAGAAAGGCCTGACTGTAGACAGTAAAACGATCGAGTGTGTGTGTGTCCGTGGTCTGTCATCACCAGATATATCATCTCTCACTCTGAGCTACCGTTCCCTCAAAAGATCCCGTTTCCCATGAGCCCACAGACGGAGTCCTCCGGTGGCGTGATGCTGCTGTGCTGTGTGCCTGAGATGACTTTGCCGAAGAGAAAGAGGAGAATGTCTTTAAATGAGAGACCGGAGTGTGTCTGACAACCAGACAGTGCTCCAAAACCTAGTGAGTCGCCTACATAGTCAGCATTTTAAGGCATTATAGTGTGCTCCCAAAAACGGCTGGTACATACAGTTAGGTGTCATGATGTTGCTGCCTTTTAAGATACCTTATTAAAGATGAATTGTAAGGCAGCATCGTGGAGAGGAAATCCCAGAATGCATTGCATAAATAACAATTGCATGCAAAATTCTAATTAAAAATATATTTTAAAAAATTACTATTTTGCTCAATTTATCAGTCCTATATGTTTGAGTTTTGAATATCATATTAGAAAAACATGCATATTTTATGCATAGAAAAAAAATGTTTCATAAAATTTAAACCAATATTTATCCCATGTGTTTGTTTCGAGCATTGTATTAATAGAAAAAACAATTTTACACAGTATTTTTAATTTAATTAATAAAATGCATATTTTATTCAATATTTTTATGAATTTTAAATAAGACATTATCAGAAAAAATGTGTAATATTTAGTAAGAATGATGTGTATGTAATTCATAGTTTAATTCGATATATTTTTATTACATTTTATTCAATTATTGAATACTTCTTGAAAGTTAAGAATAAATAAGTGTTAAATACATGTTACATTTAATGAAGTAGTGTTTATAGCCTAAATGTTAAAACGCCTGTAGGCTAATGCTTGTAAATATTTTAATCTGAACCGAGATTAGATGTGAGGTATTAGAATTGATAAATTAAAACTAAACCCTAGAAGCATCAGTTTAACAAAACTGCACATGGCCTGCATGAAAGGCCCCTTAAAAGGCAGCAGCCTGCGTAGACAGCAGCTCACTAGGGTTTGGAATCAAGGTTTTCTCCGTCTCTGAACACATCCCACGTCCTTAAGCAGGGTGTTAGGCCGAGGCGTTTGACGGTGGTGTCAGGAAGGGGTTTTCCAGAAGGTTCAGCGGCGTAAGCGAGAGGAGAAGAGGCATCGAGACGCAGCCACGAGCAGATGATTTAGACGTCTGAAGCGAGACACGGGGCAGAAACACACGAGCAGGGCAAACGGGAAGAGAACAACAGCGCTGGTTAGTACGTCACACCTGTCAATCAATCTGACATGCTGCATGCACGGCCCCGCCCACAAATATGCAAATACATAAAATGAAGACATGCTTAAAAATGGCTCTATTCCCTGGACATCTGCGTCGGCTGCAGCTCACAGATCTATATTCTCTGCCCTACTTACCTCCTGCAAGAGGAGCAAAGAGAAACTTTCCATAATCTTGATGAGTGGAGATCCACAGCTCATCCTCCCAGCACAACAGCGCCATCTGAAGGACGCTTGCCAAAACTGGGAGTTGCTTTCCAGAACGTTTGGGAAATTCATATTTTCGCTTTAAATTAAATGCTTTATAAGATCAATAATGCACTTGAGGCATGGTATGTTTTGTCTTTTCTCATTTGTATGAAATCTCGTATCATATGGTTGTTTTGTGAGCTGCAGCCACTCCAGCAGTGTCCAGACAAAGCATGCAATGACTGTCTGACTCGCCCCGTCTGAAGCATTTTGCTCTTGTGTGCTGAGAGCGGAGAGTAAAGTATTACTGTCATACGAGTGTGTGAGATGATGAACACTGAACCTACAAGAGCAAAAAGCACTGACGCTTTGGGCTGAAATCCAGATGACATGCACCGTCAAGGCAAAGAAAAATTAAGTCATGGGTTAATCAGATAATTATTAATCAGACTGAAAAGTCTTCATGTAAATTCTAATAATAGAATAGAATATAATAAAAAAAAAAAATTTTTTTTTTTAAATAAATACATAAATAAATTTTCTTTTTTTCTACATAGTTGCCAAGGCAACTTTTCTTATTTTTATTCAGTTTAATTTGATGCACTAAAATAAAAAAAGCATATAGACAAATAAAAAAAATGAAATAAATAAATAAATAAACATATAGAAATAAAAATGGAAAAAAATGAAAGTTTTTATTTTTTATTAAAAAAAATGTTTTGTAAAAATAATTAAAAAGGAAAACAAAATTCAATTAAAAAGTAAAACATTAACCATTTAAACCTTAAAATCAGACCCATTTTTAGATTTTACACATTTTTTAAATGTGTTTTGAGTATAATGTTACTTAAAAAAAAACAAAAACATAATTTACCCAATTTAGTGTAAAAAACAGCCAGGGTTGAGTATTGAGAACCAGTTCCTATCGGATTTAAAATAGCAGAAATTTTAAAAGTATTTCACTATATTAAAATAAAATCCATTAAAAGGGAAAACATTCACCATTTAAACTCGGTGTAGTTTATGTTAATTTACATCTTATCAGCAGTGGAGAATGAATATTAGTACTAAAAATCTTCTGACATATTTTTAGATTTGTAAACAAGGTAAAACCTGCAGCTGGATTGATTCGGACTGACCAGAAGCAGTGCATGTAAACAAGAGCAACCGATATCTAGGCATGTCGATTAATGAACATACTGGACGTATTTCACAAAATCAACTCCATTGCATGCATCATCACAATTCTAATTCCTGTGTTTCAACAAACAGGAAACTTATAGGAAAATAATAGTAAAAAGTCTGGTCAAATCCCACGGACAGACATGATGTGAGAGAGGATGACAGATATCAAGATTGAGGAGAACAGTTAAAAAGTGCTATTCGGTGCTCTGCTAACGGGATAAACATGCAATTACGAGTAAACTAAAACCTTGCTAAATGAAGGTTTTAGTCTCCTCTACGCCCACCGAGACAAGTGGCTTCCCGCCTAACCAAAACAAATGATCTGAACTGAAAACGAGCATGAAAGACAACAAGCAAACCAAGGTACGACTCAAATAATGGAGCGACACCCGAAACTAAACTGGGGCGATGAGAAAAATCTGAGGCATGTCTTACCAGGGTTTTGAGCCCCTTGGACTTTCTTCTGTCCGTTCTCGACTACTGTACCCGGATCTGCTCACACACACACACACACACACACACACACTCCACAGTTAGAGGCGTTTGAATAAGAAAATCCTCAAAAGCCAAAGGATTCCTGACAAACACGCAGTTTGCTCAAAGCAAACAAACTCTTGGAAGTCAGACAGACGCCCACGAGAGATTC
The DNA here is from genome assembly GCA_032275025.1 of Enteromius treurensis. NCBI lineage: Eukaryota > Metazoa > Chordata > Actinopteri > Cypriniformes > Cyprinidae > Enteromius > Enteromius treurensis. The sequence continues at coordinate 4,165,998 of JAUCMU010000050.1, read as the reverse complement.
ACACAGGCCAAGATAAACCAGAGGAATTACTTCTTGTTTCACACAACAACATTTACTGAACATCACAGGTGACCGAAACAGGAGAGATCAGTTTGTGAAAAGAGACGGCCTACAACTGATAATTATGATGATAAAATCAGTTGAGAAAAGGTAATACAATAAAATAAAATATATATAATGCAACGCAATACATTTATAATGAAATTATACAATGCAAAAAAATAAAAATAAAAATCTGATTTAAAAAGAAAAGCACGGCAATGAAAAAAAAAAAATGCAATGCAATACACTGAAAAAAAACCCCCATTATATATATATATATTATTATTATATATATATATTATATGCAATGCAGTGTAAAAAAAAAAAAAGCAATGCATTAATAAAAAAATGCAATACAAGAAAATAAAAGAAAAGATGTTGGTAGGAGATTAGTATTATGCAACAACTTTGGGCATGCCTGATGTTTTGGCAGGGTAACCGGTTAACACTAACAGATCAGACTCACCCTTCCCGTCATTGTCCAGCAGTGGGACGTAGTTGGCCTTGTCAACCGTCTCTCCGACCTGATCATCGAAAGTCTCAGCTTCCAGCGTGGCCACAAAATCCCTCTCCACCATGTTCTCCACGTCAGGCTGAGGAACGCTGTCGGCCAGAGCGTCGTTCAAGCTCAGATCCGCCATGACTCTTACTGCAACACAAAGCATGCTGATTAAATAATCACGATAGAAAGAAAAAACCTAGTACATTCATATTTAGCATTTACCGTCATTTATGCACCGCAGCAAAAACTGTGCCAGAAACACTTTCTATTATGATGATGTCATATCATGATGCAATCTCTAGAAATCAACAGTGAGATGTTGAATTACTTCATCAGATGCTCGTTTGACCATTTAACATGCCCCTTATCAGAGGAAATCAAAGCAGCAGATAAAAAACAAGGTCGTCTCGAGGACAAAAAAAAACAGCCCAAATGTACTCATTTCCTTTTTGAACTCCCTTTTTTCCCCAAAGTCTGTGATTCATTTGCCCCGTCTCTCTGCTGATAATCATAATTTGTGTCTTCCTGTGTTGTGTAATCTCAAGACTTTGTGTCTGTGTTTTCCTAAATCACAGAGATTAAAGATGTGGCAGCGGTGTAACGCAGCAGGATTACAGCAGTGGGACGGACACACACACACACGATTAAACAGAGCTATCCTGAAGCATCCGTTCAACAAGCTGAGAATCATTTCTCCCTCATTAAAAAATGTTAATATATCCACTTATTAAAACAAATAAATAAATAAAGTTAAAACTAAATAAAAAACATATTATTATATTTCATTTATAATTCAATTTTATATTAAATTTAATAATAATACAAGAAATACAAAATAATAATAATTTTATAAAATGCTACATGCATAGTACAGATAAATTAAATATTTTTTTAAAACATTTAAAAGATAAAATATTTTAAAATAAAATAAAATGATAAATAAATAAATAAATAAATGAACAAACAATAAAATACAAATAATATATTTAGGTGCACTACTATTAATAATAAAACGAATTCTGAATAAGAAATAAATTTATAAAAAATATTACAATAAAATGCAATAAAATTACATTTAAAAATTTAATTATATGAATGCATCAAATGCATTTAATAAAATAAAAAAATGTAATAAAAATAAATCATTGATATTGATCTCATAAATCACAAAGATGAGTCATGCGAAGCTGTCAGGTCCTCTGTTGGTGAGGCAGCACAGTGAGGAGGACAGAATGTTCCAGAGGAGGAAGACGGGGCTTTCAGACAGGAAGTGGGTGTGAATATTAGGTGTATGACAGCAGCGGCAGGCACTTGCGAGCTGAACTTCTCTTCTGCACTCGAGCATGCAATTCGACTCGAGTCTAACATGAGGTCATTTCGTCTGCTGCTCTACTGTGGTGAGGTGACATCATCATCATCATCATCATGAGCTGCAGCAATCAGTCGTTCAAATCAGCGGCTAAACAAAGTCAAACCCCCTGAACCTGCGAGAAACTCACTCCTGCTGTTTCAGAGGTCAGCATGCATTTACTATGATTGTTATTGTGATTAATAAGCAGCGCATTTATTAAACAACATATTATTGCCGTTTCATCCTTTATACAAAAAAGGTGAAGAATGCTTGCGACACGTAGCAATAAATGAAAAGTCACTCAAAAATTAAAAAATAACATCAGAAAACAAAATGAATAATAAAATAAAAAATATATATATTATTATAATAATTTTGAACATTATTATAACATACAAATTTAGAGAGACCTTCTGTGATGTTTATGTGCATAAGTCATTCTAAATGTTTTCTTATGCGAGATCTTTTATTTTAAAGACGTGCATGAAAACAGTTTAATTATGCAGTTTAATGAGTAAAAACCAACTAATGTTTTTAGGTACGGCACGAACCATTCTCTCATGGCTTATTGCTTCAATAGCATATGACCTGAATTCTACAGGATCTGAGCGACAGAGGATCAGAGATTCAGCTTTATTCACTTTCCCCCATAGCTATAAACATGAGGACCTTATCCGACACGTCTTCCAGAACCCTTTCAGCTGCAGTGAGACGCCACGACACAGAAGTACCACACCTGTAACATACGAACCCTCTGTGATGTGCTCGACACGTAGATTCATTAACGCACAACAGCAGTCCACTGCTATCTATGACATCACTTCAGGAAAGGACCACTTGGACCACTTTCAACAGCACGTGAAAGCCAAGCTATTAGAAAAAGCAAGGTTTTGTCAACTTTACAAGCCCTGGTCTAACAAATCACATTTAGGAACTGCTCTCTGGGCCGTGAGCCTAATAAAACGTGGCGGATCACACCGCAAGTCATCGTGTTTGAACGAGGGAAGGATATTGAAGGAAAAGTGGCTTGTCACAGGATGATTTGATTTGATATAGCAGGCCAGAACTAACACAATTCAGTTTAACAGTCATTATGGCTGTGTTTGCTATTAATTAACCTGCAGCAATTAATAAAAACACCCACTTCTTACAAACTAATTATACTACTATGTTATATATATATACACACACACACACATTATTGACCATTTTTTATTTTTATTTAATTTTCAAGTTTTAATAATTTGTTGCGTTTTGTCTTTTTCACTTTTTTTTCGCTATATTAAATTTCAGTTACACGTAATATCCCTGAAACGCACATGTTCTGGTCAGATCCAGGTTAGTATGCAGCAATAATTGGCTTTATATCGTCTATTGTATGTCCTCTTTTGTGAAGCAAATGTGTTCATTCCCGGTCGTGTGAGGCCATTGACACAGTTAAGCCTGTGTAATCTACTGATCTACAAACAGAGCACTGGTGTGCAAACACACACACACACACACACACACAGGTATGCTGCTCACACACATGCCATAATCTTCTACACACATGAGTTGAGATTGAATCGTGGGTGTGTCAGGAATCCAAACACAAATATTATCTGATCTTATTACACACACACAAACACACACACACACACACACACACACACACACACACACACACACACACACAAACACAAACACACACACACACATACCCTTCATGGACAACATGCTTGAGAATCAGCAACTAGAGATTCATAAAAAAAATATAACTACACAGAGAAATATGACTCATCACCATGATTATTTGATTTCCATTTCACTTAAAGATTTAAAAGAATTACATAAACTTAAACAAATAAATAAAATAAAAATAAAAAGTTTAAAAACCCATTTAAACAAAAAAATAAATAATAAAAAATGTATAAAACAACACAATTATTTTAAACTTTAACCAAAATTATTTGAACTATCAAAAGAGGAAAAGTAAATTAAAATTAAATCAACATAATAAATCAACTTAAAAATTATTGTTTAAATGACAAAGAGCAAAATAATAAAATAAACAAAAATAAATAAATAAAATATCAAATTTAAAAATTAAATATGCAACATTGGAAAATAAGGAAATTCTGGAGCAGGTTTAACATGCGGTGAAACGCATCGTATCGAGTTCTTTATTTTGTCTATAATTTGGTTTTATTCATGGCTGCAAACAAGTGAAAAAGGAATGAATAAATAGTTGAATAATATACGTACAGCAAAACCTCTCAATATTGACTAAACGTCCATTAAAGGAACGTTTAGAACAAAAACATTGTTTATTATTGTTGTGAACTCTGTCCTCTTAAACACACATAGCCCAGAACACACACACACACACACACACATCTATCCTCTGCTGTCAGGGTAAATTTGCCCGCTCAATATTATTTAAGCACACTACACCTAGAGTTTAGCCAGGTCAAACGTCTGATGCGCTCTCACAGCACTTTTGGGTTTTGTCTGCAGCACACTAGATGTTAAAACACAGCCGGACCGCGTGCATCAAACCATCAATAACTCACGTTTGTGCAGCTAAACTAGAACAAGCATCTTTTATTTCATACTCCGCTCAGTCTGGTTCAGTTACCTTCTCTAACTTCTGCTTTTTTTTCTGCTGATGCTCGCGTGTGCTAATATAAATCTGCAACCACTGACTGCACGATGGAAGCAGCCTGAAACTTGTACTGGTGTCACGTGGGAGTAACCGTTTCAACAGAATCCTGCTGAGTTAGTTACACTCTTTGTGGGTCCCGTTCTGGTGCTCACATCATTCAATACAACTCAAGTGTCTGCTTTAATGCTTCAAGTACTATTTGTAAAAATAAAAAGTCAAACTATATGCTTTCATTGTAAAATGCATTTACTTAAGAACGAAACGACATCATTATTCTCAAAAATATATATTTTTTAAATATATAAAAGAATCAGCTGATCATAATAAATGTTATTATGTTTTAAATAATCTCAGAAACAGGTCAACATTATTATTTTATTTATTTGAATGGTTAATTGGTAACAATGTTAAGTAATAAGTGTTTTAAAGCTGCACTGTGATCACTAAATATCTATGAAGTCTAATATCATTATTTTTATAACTAGTAAGTATGCATGGCAATATATGTTAATGATATATGAACTACTGAACGACTCTCTCGTGGGTGTATTTGTGTGTTTGTTTTTGTATAAAATGATCAAATTAAATGAATAAAGGGGGATGAAAGCTGTTTTAAACTTTGTTTTGATGAGTGAAAAGCCACATATATCTGTGTGAATTACAACACGTATGATGTGCACATGCAACGAGAATGTGGTCTGTGTGTGTGTACTGGAGTGTGTGTGTGTGTGTGTGTGTGTGTGAGAGAGAGATCCTCCCGACATTCCACAGATGCCTGGAATTCGCTGGTGTGACACTGCAGCAGGTTTAGAGAAGAACTGGATTGTGACTCACACACACACACACAGTCTGCACAAAGCCAGCATTCACCCGTCTCACTCTCACCTTGCTCTGGTTCACCTGCTGACCCTGAACCAGCTGCAGACAATGATCAGCACATCTGAACTACGGCCCATTTCACACAGCTGTGAGAAAATCTAACAAAAAGTCTGTGTCACTAGAGACCCTCTTAACCGCAACACAAAATAAATAAATAAATAATAAAAATAAGCAAAATATAACTAAAACTAATGATAAATATTATAATAATAACCATGACAACAATCATCATCACCCATATTTAACAATAATTATATTAATGTAACTAAAATAAAATATTTAATGTAATTATATTGTTAATAATAATAATAATAATAATTTTTATTATGATAATTATAATAGTAACAACAACACTAATCAAATATTATTTATAATAATATTACGAACATTTATTAAAGGTGCCATAGAATGAAAAACTGAGTTTACTTTGGCATGGTTGAATAATAACAGTTCAGTACATGGACATAAC
>JAUCMU010000050.1:4144384-4155178 GCA_032275025.1 Enteromius treurensis | reverse complement strand
ATTTTTTTTTATTATAATTTTTTTTTTTCTTTTTTTTCTTCTTTTACTTAAATGGTCACGCAGACACAAAAGAAGAAAAAAAAAGATAGATTTAAACCATACACTAAAATATTAAATTAATAAATTTAAATTTAAAAAAATATTAAAATGATAAAAATGTTATTAATGATTCTCAGAAATAATTACAAAGCAACAGCAAGTAAGATTTACATAACACTTACAAAATCTACAGAATAAAGAACAGTGGTAATAACCAGTTTCAGTCATTTAAAACACTAGTTCATGCTGGGCTGTCGGAAAAACACTTTACTAATACGTTATTCATAAGACACTCCTTAGCTCCACCCATAATGCCATGGTAACAAAGAACCACACCAACAGCTGAAGATGAAGCTATATAAAACCACAAAGCAATGCAGTGAACTGAGCCAACATCAGTGCATTTACATCGAAGACTCTTCTGCTAAAAACAGTAATACTGTCAAAAATGATTACAATAAAAAACAAATATATTTTAATCTGCACTTTATTCCTTTGATGTACAGCTGAATTTCCAGCCTCATTACTCCAGTCTTCAGTGTCACATGATCTTTCATAAAACATTTTGATGTGTTTTTCTTAAATATAAGCATTAAAAAGACAGCAGAGTTGACATAATAGCATGCAATCTCTCCAATTACACACATGCCGACAGCCATTGATTCGGTTTCTCTCTCTCTGAATCCGTCAGGAAGAGGGGGGGGTGGTTTTGTGACTCAGCGATCCTCACACACACACACCCTCAGGCTGTTTTATTTACACCTTCACTGGAGCAGAAGTCTTCTCTCAGAAGGCTATCATATCACTGAACGGCCATCTCTTCCTTGTAAACAATCTGACACACACACAAACACACACACACAAAAAAGCTCCTACAACCGTATCTCATGTTAAAAATCCCTTCTCCTTTCACTTCCTCATGCAGGTTACGAGTATGGCACAGTTTATGAGCTATATCAGCGGGTAGATAATAAAACCTAACGCTGAATTACCCATGAATCACGCAAAAAAAACCTTAGCACTAAACACTAAACTAACGAAACCAGACGAGTCCGGTTAGCTGGCCTATAACGGACCAGGCTGTGTGGAATTGAGCAAAACATGCATATAAGTCACTCATAAACAATGCAAATTCATTTCTAAAGCTCACCTGTGAAGTGTAACTCAATATCGGCTGATCTCTTGACTCATTTAAATGACAAACGGCCTGAGCTCGGTTACATGACGGAGGAAAAACGTTACCATGAGGTCCCATTAGTTAATGCATTGACTAAGATGACGTAATAATGAGCAAACATTTGCTGCAGCATGTATTAATCGTTGTTAACATCATTAAAAACAAAACCGCTCCATGTCGGACTATATTAGATCATTAAGAGAATACAGCTCAAAGAAAAATGAAAACCCGCTGAAAAATGTGTTCACCCTCAGGCCATCTGAGACTTGAGCTCATGAATACAGATTTAGAGCAATGGATGCTCTGTAGTCAGAACCGCTGATAAAAACATCACAATAATCCAGAATCAGATCATTCTGATGGCACCCGTTCACTGCTGATGAAGAAACTAACTCAGCTACATCTAAAATATATAAACCAGATCCCTGAGAAACATCTGTGTGTCTTAAGCCGTGCATGTTTTACTAACAACATGATGAACACAGATATAGACAATCAAGCATAACAGTGCTTACTACATCATGGGTCACAGGTCAGTTCTGGTTGGGCTGGAAAATCAATGCAACTCAAATAATAAAACGCTACTAATCACATAACCGTGCGTGACCAGGACAGCGAAACCGCTATTTTTATACAAGGAAGGAAATGCTCTTCCTGTATCTTCAATTTCTGGCATGTGTTGAATCAAACTGTGTGTGTAATCAAAAAGTGTGTAAGAGCAAATTAATCTGTCACTAGGCAGAAGACAAATTAGACTGATGCAACAAGGAAAGACTGTTTGTTGTTTTCTCAATCACAAAATACAATGTGTAATAAGTCTAAACTACTTCCTACTGTTTATATAATGACGAAGCACAAAAAAGAAATCTACAGGCCATTTAAGTTTATTAAACAATGCATCTAAAATTATTAGAAAAATCCACGTTAAAAGAGTCTTAATTGTACAAGATGTTTATCTGCACATCTATAGAATCTGTTGCAGAACCTCATTGAGAGAGAAATGGTAACATAAATGTAGCTTACTGCACAAAGCAGTTGAAGTGCATGCCATACCGATATGAAGAGCAGAAGACTAATATGTGATCATGCATAAATGTAGGTTGTGTGTGTGTGTGTGTGTCCTGTAATCCTCTGATGCTTGTGTCACATCTAAATCCTCCCCAGGATGGATCATATACGATTTAGCTCAAACACACAACAAACTCCATAGAAAGATGATTATGACAAACTGATGGACAAAAAGCGTTCACATCCCATCTGATGCCTGTGCTATGATCTCCACAGAAACTTGTTATGCTAAAAAACGCATTTGAATTACCCAAACCTAGCAGTAAAATATATAAAAAAAAGCTGAGTAATGAAAAGTCCTGGTCAAGATATCAATATATGAGTGATGTCATTTATTGTGTGACACGACACACACACACACACACACGCGCGCGCGCACAAGGACAACTTTATCAACAAATATACAACTCCCAGCTCACATACAACAAATATGATACCTAAACTGATCTGAAATCAGCAGCAGGTCTGACAGAACAACAGTAATATCATCTTAATCAATCAATCTGATCAGAATGAACGTTACGTCAAATCAACGTAATCAGTGATTTTAACACAAGTTTCACAAGGAGGTTCACCAGAAACACAGACTCAGGCACACAAACAAATAAATAAATGAGCAGACATATAAATAAATAAATACATGAGCAGAGAGTTCAGTCAGTGTCACTGACCCACGCGAACCGCCCTCAGCGCGGACGAACTCCCGCGCCACTCTTTCTACGGATCAACTTAATCGCAAAGTCGAGTTATCAGAGTTTAATAAGTTTATTCTCACCGTTTCCGTTGATTTCTGGGAGTTTTCCGCGCGTGTGTCGGTGTCGCGGCCTCACGCTGATCCGCCCTGCGCTCTTCACTGACCGCACACACACATCCCGCCCTCTGACACTCTCAGCCAATAGCAGGTCAGGAACGGCAGACGGACAGCCCTGTCGTCCAATCAGGGCGTGGACGGAGCCTCTCCCCGTCTGATGACGCCTGTCCAACTGGCGCACTTTTGATAGACACGCGGCGCGTGCAATCAGTGAGTTTGACTCCTTATACGGGCCAATGGCGAGCCAATGAAAATGAACAGAATACAAATCTTACTTTAACCCCACTGAGGGAAGTATAAAAACTATGTGCATTTATTTGTTTATTTAGAAATATCTGTTACTGACCTTACTGCAAATGCATAAATTCTAAATCACGTATTTTTTGTAAGGTTTACATATAATATTATATTACATTTTAACTTAAATTTGGTCTCATGAATGTGATACGATACCCTAAACATTTATATTTTTACTCAATGCTGTAATATTGTTTGCATTAAACTAATAACTAAAAATATGGCATGAAAATTAAGCTAAAATCACGGCTGATAATTTTTGGCTGATTAAATGTCGCCATCTAGTGTGGAAGTTAAACTTGTTTGAAAGAATGTCAAAACTGAATGTTTGCCGTTTCATACTGGTTTAATGTGAGGGTCTATAATTTAAATTTGTTTAATAATGCACTTGGTATATGATTATCTGCAAAAAGATTAGAACATAATACACTTGAGTATTAAAAACGACTGCAATGTGACTACATCTGACACAGATGTATGATTACAGTAAGGTTTACTAGATAACTTTAATTAATGCAATTACCAACATTAACTAACATGCCAATGCATTTGCTAAACTACTTATTCATCCGCGTTAATGTTAATTTCACATTATTAGTAGCTCATTTTGTTATTGTTAGGACTGCATTTGTTATTTATTTTTTTATCCATGTTCTAGGACTAATATAATATACTCCCCCAGTATGAAATAAAATAAAATAAAATAAATTATATAAAAATTGCATTTAATAAATTTCATTGAATTAAAAATAAATTAAATAAAACATTTTAAAAGTTACATTCCATATCTGGTGGAAAAATGCATATTGCTACTATTAATAATAATAATCACCTGTATCATCATAATCAAGTTAATGGTCAATATTTATACAAATTTTCTCTAGAAAATGAACATGTAAAACAATACAATAAAATGTTTCAATAAAAAAATTTCAGTCATTTCAGTTGTTTTCAAAGAAGTTTATTGAAATAAATATTCTGAAACTTTATAAAGTCAACCGTTTATAATGCTAGCACACAGTCAAGACTTTCTGAAGTCTGATCTCGTCAGCTCATTTCCACAGGATTCCTCAGTAACGTAACGGCAGACGTCCATCCTTCCACATGCTGGAAGAACATGGAATGACTCTCGGTGAGCTGGAAGTACAGTGCTTCAGTCGACACATTCTGTAAGAGAGCCGCAGAAGATTCGCAGTGCAGCATGCAGATAAAATGTGCACAAGTTCAATTCGTCTTTGTTATTACCATTATATATATATATATTTATATTATATAATAACTGATATTCTTCATTATTAACAGAGATATTCACATGTTTATTAAAAAAAAAAAAAAACGAAAGAAAAAGTAAAACATATGTAGTTTTCCTCTACAGCATTTCTTTTTTATTTATTTTCTGCATTTCGAAGCATGCCAGGGAAATGCGATTCTGCATAGTGTCGGCTATAGGGGTGCCAAGAATTCATTTCTTTACGAGACTTCCTTATGTACAGCAAAATCGGGAAGGAGAAAACTAGCGATCCAGTGTAAACGAATAACCGAAATAAATTAAAGCCCAAAAGACTGAAAAATATGTACATACGAGAGTCGTGATCGGAAACTGACGCACTCGTAAAGCCTGTTTAATAATATAATCGCATGGATTTGGGTGCGTTTGGCCGGTTTTGTGTGATCTGTGTCTAAAGTTGAAGGCAGAAATGCCCTTGGCTTCAAATCCCTGTAAATAGACATAAAGAGAGCAGAGGTCCCCCTCTTAAGTAAGAGACGGTGTAAAGTGCACAGCGGTACACCGAACATCAGGAGAAACACACACACACACAACCCATTCAGCAGGACAGATGATCATCAGTGACGTGGAGAATAATCACAGAACGAAACACAATAATCTGGTTACATAACCTCCATTAATTACTGTCGGAGCATTAGGACAATGAAGCCGTGTTTTGTGAATCAAGCTCACAGTCACCTGACTCGGATTAAGAACAAACCTGGATTACTAACAAACAACCAAACTAACTAAAACTAGATTTCTCCATCTACACCAGCAACATACCAGAATCTCACAACAAAATCATTTTTGAAACTCAGTAAAAAAAAAAAAAGAAATGCATCCCTCTCTAGATTGATGGAAACTAAATTAAATTAAACATTTTAATGTAATTTATTTTTTTATTTAATAATGTGGGAGTATAAAGTTCTTCAAAACTGTGGATGGATAGATATATAATTTATTATTATTATTTTTAGTTGCAAGTTTCTTTTGTTTGTTTTTACTGAGATCAAAACAAGTGAAATATACATTTGTAAATATTTATTCATTAAAGAGGTATTTGTTGGCTTCCATTAATGATGGAACAATATGAAGTGGACAAATCCTGAAAATAGATCTTTGTGCCAACATATATTTTTGTTTTCTTATTGGTGATATTGGGGTAAAATCCACCCATACATGACGATAAAACGACTCAAATACACAGAATATTTGAATATGTGGTGGAGACAATAATAATAATAAAATGAGTAAGAAATATGAAGCACATAAACGTGTGCAAACTCCGACGAAAGTAAAGGTGACGGTTATTAATGAATGAATGCAGTAGTGTTGAACAGTTCTTTCACGCTGACACAGTTTCCAGCGTCCTTGCGTTCAGATTACCAGTTTAATTCAAATTAAATATTATATTTGGTATCACCAAACGTAAATCACAATTAAAAACCTCTAAACTGAAGCCTAGAGGCAGAACGATACAATCGTGGTCATGATAGACGTACGGATGCCGATGCACAACACGTTCTCATGCTAATATGTCTTCCTTCCTCAAGAATGCTTATATTAAATATTATAGTCATTTAAATATATTAACTCTAACTCCGGTATAAAATAAACGGCTAAATATTAAAAGTGTTTATTATCGCATGCTTAAGAGCTTATAGAAAGGTTTTCTCATTGGTCCACACGTCAATGGAACGGATTCAAGAGCTCAGAAATGTACCAAATAATAATTAATAATCACACGCCAGTGGCTGCAGGCCGTTATCGCCACAGACGATGAGGAAAAACCCACGGAAAACATTTGGTCCGACCCGATCTTCAGTATTTGGTTTCGTTTGTGGTTTAAAGGATTCGGTATTGCTAAAGCTAGAGTGTTTTAACGGCTGAAAAACAAACGAGCGGAAGCCAAGCGCCATCAACTCTTTATATATTGTTCATCCAGTGTCACAACACATGATCTATTCATCACGCCAATCACCTCATCCAGCCAATCCAGTGTGCTCGGGGCGGGGCCTCAGGCTCCGCCTCCTCCAACGACAGGACAGACGCACAGAACACATCAGGTTATTATCATTAGAAGGGTTTTCTTCTGTTAGGCCAGCTAACACTAACGAGTTCAGTCAGTTTTGGAAGCGCCGCAGACGTGAAGATAAAGATCGAGAGAGTCTGGAAAAATTCAGTGCAAGACGTAATGGCTACTTGAAATCAGTAAGAATCGTCGTCATTCGTTTAGGGGTACGACAGCAGTAAAGACGAGTGAAACAGAGCCGGTCTCTCTAGCTCCCGGGGTCCGAGCCGTGTTTCTGTGCGGTCTGTGAGCTCAGTGACGTGTGCGGCTCCTGAAGGGAGAAGCGTCGGTGGATGTCGGGGTCCAGCTCCAGCTCCAGTCGGGCCCTGACGCTGGAGAAGCCGGGGCGAGGAGCGGGGCTGACCGCTGCATGGAGCTCCGCCGAGCTGCTGAGAAACTCACACGACTGCAGGAGAAAACACAGCAAGCTGTTACATCCCACACACTCGCACCTGAACTACAGCCGATACCATCAGCTGTTCAGAATAAAAATATAATACAACATATACATTGAATTTGTTGGAATATTTATAGTATTATGTATATTTTAATTTAATACAAAATGTATAGCATCTATAATTTAATATGAAATAATATTATATTACAGTTTTATATTATTTTATTTTATTATTATTATATACATATATTACGCACACAGATATAAAATGCAAAAAGAAACAAACAAATAAATACATAAAATATTAAACCTAAATGATGAATACATTATTTATAAGTTATTAGGTGTATATATATATGAATTACTGTCTGAAATGTTCTACAGTTAGTATTTTCCCCCCGCTCATAAGTTTGTGTTCAGGTATTTCACTTTAACGGTAAAGAAGATAATCTATTCAATGGCATTCAAATTACTAATATAATTTCTGATAAAATGCTCATTTTAGAAGAAAAATTCATATTATATATAATTACGTTTTTGTTACATATACATTTTTTAATTCCTAATTACATATTATACATTAATTATAAAAAAAAAATTATATCTATTATTGCACTATACATAAACATATATATATACACAGCACAATAACAGATATATTATACATGCTAATTAAAAATAAACAAATTAATAATCATTTTAATAATTTGGCCATGAGATGGTAGCACCTCCTGATGGAATAGAGTGAAATAAAACTATTAAACTGTTCAGAATCAAAATAGTGTATGCAAGGGAATTTATTCAAATGAATTACACAATATTTTTAGATAATATGCTAATGCGTTGTGCTAAATGGCTCAAGCGTGGTGTGATCGGTAGCTGTGATCACCTGTGAGAGAGAGGACGGTGATTTAGACTCCAGCGGAGTGACGGGCTGCACGAGGATCTCGGGGAACATGGACGCCTGCGGCGGAGAGGAAACACTGCTGTAGGACGGAGGAACCAGCATCATCTGCCTCTGCAGGAGCTGCATGATCGCGCCGATATCTGTGGACATGCGGCTCTCCAATCTGAACACACACACACAGGGTATTATATAAAGTCCCAGGTGGCGCTGTGGGGCAGTTAGAGCTAGTGAACACAGGTGTTCTGACTGCAGCGAGCTCACACCTGTTGAGCTGTATCTGCAGCAGCTCCAGTCTGCTCTCCATCTGGCTGCGCTGCTGCCGGCTGATGCTGCGCAGGGGGGTGCTGGGATGAGGCGAGGGGGACGGGAGATTACAGCGGGGCACCTCCTGATACTGCCTCCCTCGACTGTCACCCCAAAAACTGAAGATATTAGACACACCTGAGAATGCACCTGAGACACACACACACACACACACATTACTACACACACTGCATGATTCAGAACATAACATCAATTCATAGCATTATCAGAGTTAGATTACTATTTTATTTGATGATTGTTTTATTTTTATTATTATTATTTCAATTGTTTTCATTGCATCTCATTCAGTTAAATAGTAAAAAACTAAATAAAGATACTCAGTATTTTACATTGATATGCAATAGCAACCCTTTCAACGCATTTCACCACATTTAAAAACCCAAACACTAGTACTACATATGTATTTAATACATAGGTTATCTTTTCCATTGTCATATTTGTTAGCATTCCTTTCAGCCTTTTAAAATTATTCATTTTACTTTCTACTATCACTGTTTCTGTAACGCTCGTGGTGCAGGAAGGACGAGTAGATTCAGATTCTTCAGTAAACAGTTTCTTTAATGCTCACAAAGGTGATTTACAGACAGTTAGTCAGAAGGGTAGACGCACACAAACCTCACATAGAAAATGAACCCACAACTAAACAGAACTGAGGAGAACTTATAAAGGGAAGGTAATTAATACAAACAAGGGAGGCACACCTGAACATAATGGACAATTAACAGAAACTGAGTCACACTGAGCACATGGGGAAAACCAACAACAAACAGCGCAGGAGTGTGACATATATATATATATATATATATATATATTTATTTATTTTCAATCTTTTGATTTTATGTTTTTATTTTATTTTTATTTTACAGTATTTAGATTTACTCAGAATTTTTTTTTTGAGAAATATTTGTATTACTTTAGCCAAGACCCTAACATTTTAATTTATACACATTCTTTCATTTTCATAATAAAATGATGAGGCAATAATACAAGCTTACTAGCCCTCATAAAGAAAAAAGGTAACCACTTCCCAAAGTAAATTTGTATACGGGCAAAAATATGAACTTGTTACATGCTACAAATTTGTTAATCGGAGCATATATTTCTTTTCAGGACACAAGTCATAAAAAAACACTGTCTAGTCTAGTCATCTTGACCTTCTGACACACACACACCCAAGCCCTATCTGTCGTGGCTGACTCCCTGTTCAGTCATCTATACAGCATTCCCTGCATTTTTCCAGTTTTCCTGATTGAGAAATGCACACCCTCCTTCCTCAGGATTTCCTTAACAACTGCTCCAGTATTTCTGATCTTACTCATCTTTGCATTCACCATGAGTAAACCGATTAGCAATATTTCTCCTCCTTTAACACACGCCATGTGTCCCTCCAGTAAGTCGGTTAGTAACCACTGACCCAGACAAACTCTTATTCATCTCATTAAAATAAATGAGATCTTCAAGATGGTGGTCTGATGGTATAGTAAATCTCAGCGCTAATGTCTGTCACGCATGCTTGTGGGTTTAACACCAACTGCACTGACATAATCAACTGAAGGTCTTTATTCAGACGTCAGTGGAGTTCATGAAGCTTTTTCCACGCAGCTGTCCGGAGGCATTCGCAGGCTGCGCTGTGTGAACGGATTGTTATGCAAACACACTTTGACTCCCTGAAAGAGTTTCTAGTGTGCATTGTCTTTTTCTCTCTTTCCTCAGAGAAGAGACAACAAAGTGGCCATATAACCATTACAGACATGAGTAACAGGAAGAAGTGACTTGCCTTCCTTTAATGCAACAAACCCAGTGACCTCATTTCTCCCGTATCTTCCTGTTTACTCCTCCATAACATCCAGGATCGGCCAGACGTGCTTTGCTGCCGGTCTTTTGGTGACCGTTATGAAAATAATCAACATCCAGATCTTAACTAGTCCACACATTTACAACAAGTTTTATGTTTAATACTGTATACGGTCATAAAAGAAAATCTTTCAACCAGTGGGATTTGACTGTGGGCGGTGCTAGCTAGTGTAATTCTGCAAAGTTCCAAATCATTTTCATAATCGTGACTTCTAAGGACAATAACTTTGATTATCATGAAAGTGAATTATTGCTTCCTGTTTTAGACATGGTGTTTGATCTGATATAATGACCCTGGCATGAAAAAGTCTTATATAACCCATTATATTGTCTAAGACTGCCACAATGGAGAAGAAAATAAATCAAATGTTTTTTCAGGTTATGCTTAACCCTCCACAACGCTACTTTTCTATTTTATGTAAACATGCACTAGATTAACATAATTGACCATATATATATATATATATATATATATATATATATATATACACTGCTCAAAAAAACAAAGTCAACACTTCAACAACACAATGTAACTCCAAGACAATCACACTTCTGTGAAATCAAACTGTCCACTTAAGA
>JAUCMU010000050.1:4108447-4121605 GCA_032275025.1 Enteromius treurensis | reverse complement strand
TTAATATCAGATAAATAACTTAAAAAATGGAGTCAGATTAAAACGAGGTATAACCTAAAATAAAATTAGAACTAAAAAGTCTAAAAACCCAAAACAGAAATTACAAGTTTTTTCCTCAGCGTGGCTAGAAGCTAAACACAACATCCGCTACGCAAAGTAGGCGGACCTTTCATACTTTGTTATTAATATATCAAGCTCATCACTTTAGCACTCAATAAATGATTTACTGCAATTTACTGTGTTTTACTCATCCATCTCACCCATTGTCACGCAGCGACTGGACGACTTCAAGAGGAACGCTGGACATTCCGGGAGGAATTCTGGGAAGTTTGCAGCTTGAACACAGCATATGTGCTGGTAAAAATAGCACTGCGCTTCAAAATAAAAGTCAATGACAACTGAGTGGAAATGAATAAATGTTTATACTGAGCATATGGAGTGTGTGGTTGTACAGAAGACTGACAAAACACACAAGCTCTTTCTGTACTCATTAAATCAACACAAATGAGACTGAACTTTAGGCCTGTGACTGTCAAATCACTGTAAAGAAGTGTGTGTGTGTGTGTGTACAGACCCCCATGAATTAATTATGGAAAATCACACACACACACACACTCTTCTTCTCTGGCTTGTCAGCATGACACCATCAAATCAGTCTATTTTTAACGATGCTACATTTGAATATTTCATTCAGAATAATGATCTGATTCTAAACACTGAAGTGACATGATGTCACACGCAGAGAACATTACAACCAATCAGTTTCCTTTCATGGACGGATGTTTATACAGTCCTGGTGAAATATCTAAATATGATACACATCCTAGAGAGACACCGGAGAATATAGAAACTGCACTCTATTTATAAACTGTGCTTCCTGCATTAGATAAAATACATAAATCAGTTTTGAATCACAGATGGCATGAGCTCATTCCAACCAGCAAATACCTTGAGCACCACTGCATATCCTGCGTCTGAAATATTCTGAAATTACATCAGAAGATAGAAAGAAACTTAATAAGCAGGTTTAATTCTTAATTCACACAAGCCTCTGCCACAGAAGAAATTACTGTACGCCAAAACATATGCTTCTGGGACTAAATCGGGAAAATGAAACAGAATTGAAGCCCTGAATGAGTCCCATTAATGACTGAAAGAAAGAATGTGAGGAGATCGAAAACACTTATTATTATGTTTTTTATTTACAACACAGTATAATTCAAATATACATAATGAAGGTCAAAGACACATTCTTGAGCACACTGATCTAACTACAGAGATGTGAACAGACTCCTGAAAACAAGAGAACCCTGTAAATACCTGTTATTTGAGTGTTTGCTGCTTCTTTCCATGAATTCAAGCTAAAATAAGCACCATCAGTATTCAAGGAGCTGGTTTTACCAAAGAATATCAACGCAGTTGAAGATCTGATGTAGAGGATCACAGCTTGAAGAGACTCCAGTGAACGTGGATCTGTGGAGCAGGTTTCTGATCACTATAAAACAAAACAAGCACACAAGAAACACCTGTGAGCATGTTAATATCAGTATATCTAGCCTATCTATTTATATAGAATGATTTTGCAGTCATAGACCGAAGCATGCTATCGTAGAGTTATTATTGTTTAGGATGTTAAACAACTGTAGAGATGACTAGAATAGAGTATTAATAATAAACATATTATCGTATTGTTTTATAGTCTACAGTGAAGTTTATGCCACGTAAACTAGGCATTCATCATGCGCTCGGGATATTACTTTTGTGTCGTATTGTTTTTATAATACATAGAGCATAGTAACAGTACAGCCTGTCACATACAAAATGTTTCACTCAATTTCAAACATTTCAGTCAGGAATTATAGATCAGGGAAAAACAAAACCAGAAGATGTGTTCAGGTTTATGACACAATGCTAATACAAAAACAAACAGTACTTACTCGTGAGAATGATGGCTCTGTGGCTGGAGGTGAGGTGAATGCATCTGTTATTCCTTTCAGCGCTCTTTTTTCTGTTCTCTTGTAGCGCGTCTTGAGGTAAATCCTACATGCGTCTCTTCTTCCAGAAACAAACAGAAGCCGACATGAACTATATGAATGTCATGAGACGCTTTGAGCACGCGAGCCGATGCGGGCGTTTACATGTCGCGCGCGGCTCACGTGGACGATTTTCCTTATTTTACCAAAACACACACTCTTCTGAGTGTACCACAAAAAAAGTAGACACCTAACAGATTCGAATGGGTGAAGATTCATTTGAAAAAATTCTGGTGTCCTGAATGAATCAGTCAGAGTGGATTCAGCATGTTATACATTTAAGAAAAGCTAAATGAAGGCTCGTTTGGAGTGATTTAGAGCGGAGTGGAGAATCCTCCAGCAGGGATAACTGAGGCATCGAGTGTGACAGCTGACGCTCTCAGGATGAAGACACCAAAACCATCATCTCTCAGTGCGCTGACAAACTGCAGGTGAACGAACGCACTGAATCATGGGAAACGGGCCATCAGAGTCCGGCGAGCTGCTGTCCAGAGGGTGATTTGTCGCTCTAATGGATGGTCCGGCCGTCAGGGAGCTGGCAGCCAATCGGACCGCTGTCACTGACGAGGATGAACGGCTTTCTCACACACACACACACACACACGACTCAGCTTCAAACCCAAAGGAGCAAATACATGCCTGAATGTGAGCGTTATCCACACATAGACTGGGAAAAATAACAATTAAAACACATAAAAGCTGCTTAAATCTTGCTTAAAACTGCTTTGTTCAGTTCGACATTTTTCATAATTTAATTAGACAAGCTTTTTAATAACAAAAATTTTAATTAACCATGAATATGTGCATATATATATAGTGTATGAGTGTGTGTGTGTGCGCATGCATAATGCTCTTGTTTACACTTTTACATATTTTAGCACATTTTTTCTTCCACACCCGTGTGAGGATGTTACAACAAACGCCGGTTGTTTCGAAATGTTGTCCTTTAATGCAGTTTGTGACAGACTGTGTTAATGCAGAAACGAGCGCTCTATTGTGAACTCTAAATGTCAGGCTGATCTTCAGAGGGACAGAAGCGTGTCAGAGCGCAGAGGTTTGACAGGACCGCTGTTTAAAAAGAAGACACATGATGCCGCGCTGCCAGAGAGACACCACCATCTCCCATAATGCACTGCTGCGCTCACTGTTACAATGAATCAAGCTCACCTCTAGCGGGAAACTCATGTCATTTACCTCCATTAATCATATTTGTGCTCGGCGGTGTGTGGCAGAGTCAGAACTAATAGACTGCCATCGATACGATACGAGACACCTGAGCACAACATATGGAGCTGCTTCACCAAATGTCACACCAAATACAAAACACTGACCCTATAGACGACACAACGTTTACTCAAATCATTATGAAAACCTCATCTTTAGCAGACACTGGTGAAAGGACACACCCAGCATGCTTTGTACTCAGTACATTAATTGAAAAGAAATTTAGAAGCTCTGGCACAATTTTTTTTTTTTTTAATATTAATACTTTCCGAACGAGTGGACCAATCAGAAGACCCTGGAGGCGGGGCAAGCGTTACAGAGCAGGTTAGTAACTTTCGTATTCGACAGCAATGTGGCACACTAAGCATTCTGTGTGGCGCTTAAAAAAAACAAGGTATTATTTTCTACTTTCCATCTTGCATTGTTCAAAATTATAATCATTTACAAGAGATTATTTCCCACTTTTCATGTGAAAAAAAAAAATTGTTTGCGAGAGATGCTGGTTATTTTCTACGGTAACACTTTACAATAAGGTGTCATACATTACTTAATGTATCAACTGACATAAACATGGCATGTATTACAGTATTTATTCATCTTTGTGAAACACAGTCATTCATTGTTAGTTCATGTTAGCTCACAGTGCATTAACTAATGTTAACAAACACAACTTGATTTTAATAATCATTAGTGAATGCTGAACTAAGATGAATAAATGCTGTAGAAGTATTGCTCATGCTTAACTAACGTTGTTAACTAATGAACCTTATAGTAAAGTGTTACCTTTTCTACTTTTAAAATGGTAATATTTATTGTATTTTGTTTGATAAGAAATGCACTCCTGTCTGTAATAGTTGAGTATTTACACTGCAAACCTTTAATAAACAATAAATAGTCGGAATCAGGTTCAAGTGTTCAGGTTTTGATTGTAGGTCATATCACCCTGTCCTAGTACCCATCTAACAACACTGAGCTTTTCTGAATGTTACATTAGAGACAACATTCCATTTTGCAAACATTGTATCATTGCTACTTTGGAATAGTTACATTTGAAACACTTGACCATTAGATGAACGTCCGAATAAGAGATTTCAGGGATTTATTCCAATATTTCTGTGCTAAATTAAGAATGTTAGTAAACCACAGACACATTTAAACAAACATACTATATTTATTTATTTTTACCTTATCTTATGATTATGTGAACATTAAAGACAGCATTAAGGGAACTTTCCATGACTTTTATAAATGTCCTCTGAAACATCTGACACTAGCAATGTTTCTCTGAAATCTAATAAGAAGTAACATTTAGACAAATACTCGACTAAAATGTTTCAGAGAAATGTTCCATTAACAAGATATAAATAACTGTTTGCTGTGAGAATGTTCCTCGTGAATGAAACGTTCCTGGAAAATCATTTGTTCATAACTTTGAGAAAACTGATAACGTTCTGTGAGCTGATAGGGACTTGCTAGGACTATAAATGTGTGGGAACATGTTTAGTTTTCACAGTTGTTGAGTTATACAGTGGAAAGAGTTTAGTTCTAGCACACGAGTTATGTTTATTATTGCTATACCTGCTCATACTGAATAATATTACCAACATGATATCAATAAAGTCATCTGACTGCATCAAACTGTGTCATACATTCCAGTCCTTCACTTTTGTTGTGCATTTTATGTTGATGTGTTTGATAATGGCTTCTCGTCTCGTTTTCTCATACCTCAGTGATACAGAGACATCAGCGCTCATAAGATTTTGATAGTTATGTTATGCCAGGTTATATTGCTTTTGTGCACAGAACGTGTACAGAATACATGTGCTTCTATTTTATGACCAGATGGAGGCAGAATACCTTCCAAGATGAGATTCTGCCTCCAAAACTGTGTGTGTGTAATATACAGATTATAATATAGAGGGGAATATGAATGAATAAATGATATGAGAAATACTGTTCCTGACTGTACATCAATGTAAGTAAATGTAAGTTCTTTTAATCAAACGTCAAAGAGCTCATAGAAGCTATACACAGTTTCTGATCTCCCCTCCAATTGACTTTAAATTCAGTGTTTTAACTAAATTTTATTTTTCTTATTATTGTTTTAATATTTCAATTACATTTTCATAAACGAAAGGCATGTCTTATATGCTATAAAACACACAATTTTCAAACAAAATTATTAAAAGTTTAACAGAATTGACATTTTTAAGGCTGCCCTATGAAATTATGTTTAATGATTCTGTGTTTTCTGGTTATTTTTCCCCCAGGATATTGTTTTAATGGTTTATTATTATAATTAAAACTGTCTAATTATGTTCTAATCTATTTAAAAACAATCTATTAAAACGCTTTTAATATTAGGAAACATTTAATTTATTTTATTTTATTACTATTTTCCAATACATTTTTTATTTAATGCAAATTTCTTATCAAAAAGATAAGTCAGACAAGACATTAACATTTACAAACACATAATCAAAAATAATACATATATATATATAATTTTTTTAATAAAATAGTCAGACCAAAATTAGTGTTTTTTGCAGTCTTCTCAAACGCTTCAGCAGAGAAAAAGACCTGCGACCTCATCGTCTTAAACTGTGCTCAGCTTCTTAATGAGAGATTTGATCAATAAATGTGTATTAGAGTGTTAAGTGTCTAGATTTAACAGAGTGACAGAGTGTGCCTGCCTCCCAACAGTGTCAGGTAGACTGTTCCAGAGTTTGGGTGCTGAATAGGAAAAAGATCTGCCATATAATAGAGTGCTCATAAAAGAGCGTGCAGAGAGCGTGAGATCTTTTTTAATGTCTTATCATTGGAGATGACTCCCACTGTATGGAATGTGTGCTGAGTTTATGTGCAATCATCTGAAAGCGTCTGAAGCACTGCTCAGTCTCTCACTGCAGCAGAGGTGTTAATAATGGAGGAACAGCAGCAGTGCATGATGGGTAAGTTTGTCTGCAGGTATCAGTGTGTGTTGTGTGCATGACGTCTTTAACATTCTGCTTGTTGTTGTTTCGATATGAAGATGTTTCCATCGAGCTGGAGAAATGCAACTAACCGCTCTATCTGACACAACGCTGACTTTATTAGTCCCAGAGAGAGACGCTAAACCAGCCACGACAGGAAGATACAGTGCTGAGGATCTACCACAACACTAAAACACTTTAACAAGAAACCAAAACAAGTGCTGCTTATTCTGCAAGTAGATAGATAGATAGACAGATAGATGTTATTTGTAAAGTATGCATGTTATCTACAATTAAAACCAACACAAGTGCATTGATATTAGATATTCATGAGTCAACGACCACTTTTCCCCACCAAAAATAAATACATTAAAAAAGCTTAATTTAATTTAATTTTTGTTTTTCTGATAAAAAATAAATAAATATATATATATATATATATGATGCATTGTTCCCTGATTTACAGAAGACACACTAAAATGTCATTCAGTGTAACAAATGGACATACAATTACTTTTGTAAATTTCTTTTGATGATCTTCACATCATATAGTTTAGTTTTTGCATTACACAAGTTGTAACTTTACAAATTTAACAGCTTGACGGTCAGTAATATTAATATATAATATATTAATAATATTTCACATTTGTACTATATTTTTGATCAAATAAATGCAGCCCTGGTGAGCACAAGAGACTACTGAAACTTTTGAGCAGCAGTGTTAATGGTCTGGAGGTTGTCTCTGAGGGGTTTTGAGGTGATGGAGGACACAGAGCAGGTGTTGATGTGTTTGTTCACAGTCACTGATTGGTGAATTCAAGGGTATTGTTTGTAAAAGTGATGGATGACGGCCGTCTCTCTCTCTCTCTGACTTCAAACTCTCCTCTCACCTTCTCCAGTCAATTATTGCCGGCGAGGCCAAACACCTCGATAAAAACAGTCAATGTAATTTCCTATGAGAGAGGAAAGGCTGCTCAAAAAGACAAAATAAAACAAACAGCCGATTTGTTTCAAGCGCAATAACTCATCCGATTTCCTCAATATGACCAGTTATGGTAAACGTTCAGTCCAAAACGAGCGCTTGGCCAAGATTATGACGCATAAAAACCAACATACAAGATAAAGAACGGAATTAGAAAGAAATACAACATCTGTGGGAACGCAATACATCAACGCTCACCAGAAAATGAATGTAGTAACTGCTCAATGAATCACCTTTGCTGCTAATAGCCGGCGTGAGACGTTAAACGCAGCAATCGCGCGCCGTAATGTGACAGAACATAGCAGGACCGCCCCCCACGTAATGTGTTTTGGCCTGGTGTGAGTCTCATTTCCAGAAGAAATCACCAACGAAAATCAGCAGCGTTCCTCGAGGCCAGGAGACTCTGAGAAGGGCTCTCAGGAGAAATAAAGCATGTGCTGCAATATAAGAGCACGTCTAAAAGAGATTTACACTGGAGGATTGGGGAATTTCAGCCTAAACAAGTTACGGGATGAGCTTTTTCAGAGGATCAAACCTCACCTCCTTATGAACCTAATATTATCATCTCAGCTGCTCTGAGAACACAGTCTGAACTGATCTGACGCTAACTCTGTAACATCAGCAGTTATATCACTCAACTGTCATACGCATATAGAGCTGCTGAGTGAGTGAGCTTCAGAAGTGGTGAATCGTGCAACATGGAGAGTAATAACTGTACCTAAATACAATCCCAGCAGTTTCTCTGAATTGAGTTAGTAAAGCACAAGTTATTTTCATCAAGTCTAACTTGAAATGAACAGAAAAGTAACCACAGAAAATTATTACTAATTAAAAACAATAAAAACTAACGTTTAGCTGTGGTTAATACATTTTTATTTTTTTATTTTATTTTTTTTACATAATATATGTGTGCATGATGTGTACGACACTCACACACACTTGTATATATTTATGAAAATAAGTTAAATTTTAAATACATTTATGTATGATATGAAATTATATGGATATAAATATATATATATATATATTTGTTTGTGGGCCTTTTTATGTATACATAATAAATACACACATATATATTATATAAACAAAAACTTTTATTTTGGAAGTGATTAAACAGGATTAAAAGTCTACCCAATTTGAAATAAACAAAAAAGCAAAGCAACGATAATAATTAATAAAAATATTAAGAGCTGTTATTTAGATCAAATTTAGTAAAATTGTCATCAAGTCCAACTTAAAATGAACAAAAAGTTAAAAATTAAATACATTATTATTATTAAACATAACAAAATGTAGAGTTATTTAAAATGATTTAGTAAACCACAAGTTTTTTTTATTTAGTCCAATTTAAAATGAAGAAAAGTAAAAAAATATATATTTTTATTGATATTAATATTGCTATTAAATATAACAAAAATGTTGAATTATATATATTTATTGTAAAACCACGTTTTATGTCTAATTTAAAATGAATAAAAAACTTACAAATAACAATAATTACATAATAATTATAATTACATATTTATTCAAAAATAAAATAATAATTATTATAAAATATATTATAATTAATGATACAAAAAGTTTTGCAACACTGACGCAGTAATGTAAAAGTACTGAACCGTCTTGTTAGAGCTTCTCTACGGAAACTGAATTTCTTTCGCAATTAATGAATTCATCAAGAATAGCACTATATCATATCCTTTCACGTTATTAGCATCATTTCAGTACAGCGCACACAAACAAGCGCGAGCGGACTGGCCTGACCTCCTGTGCGACGATGCTGGATATCCTCACGGCGCGCCTCACCCGGGCGTTCCTGCTCCCCGGCGCCCCCTCCTGGGGGATGCTGTCTCGCCCGCTGAACGACATCTCGCTCATCATCTGCTCGCTTCCCCCCGAGCAGCGGGCATCGTGCCGCCCATCCCGCGCCAGCACGGCCACGGCGCTCTCTTCACGTCTCGTTCACTCTCCAAACTCAAAGTTCCCTCCTCCTGCGTCTCCCTGGCTCTGCTGCTTTTATATCAGTCCGGCTTGGCTTGACTGTCACTGAGCGAGAGAGAGTTGGTCTGGATACGAGCTCCACTCCACAGGGTGTTCTGATCTCTCCTCACCTTCCTCCTTCTGCTCCCTAATCTCTCTCTGTGTCTCTCTCTCTCTCGCTGGCTCTTCCCTCCCGATGCGTTTCTCCTCCCCTCACACTTGATCAGATGTAATTGGTTCTGGCGCTCTGATCCCAGCACAGCTGTACGGCACCATCCGTTCTGTGAGGAAACCCCTCTCGTATGCATTCTCTCACCCGCTTAATGAGACTTCCTGAGCTAATGTGACCCGGGACGCTCCTTTCATTTGCTCTGTCCTCAAACGATGTGTGAAGCTAAATTACAACACTACACTCTTAAAAATAATTGTTGTTTCCCGTCATTGATAGATTAAATTACGAACAACCAAGGAACCGTTCACTGGAGCGAAAGCTTCTTTATAATGGAAAAAGGTTGTTTCGATGATTAACATACTCTTATTTATGAATAGAAATGGCAACTTTTCATTCCTACAGTTTAGGTTTTCTTCCTTGCAATTCTGAGAAGAAAAGTCTCGAGTGAAATAAACTTAAGATTGCGCAATGACAAGGGAAAAAGTCTGAATCACAACATTTTCACAACTTTTTTTTTACTCAGGATTGTTTATATTGTATGCAATTGTTTCCGTTTCAGAATTGCAATAAAATAAGTCAGAACTGATGGATAAAGAGTTGCAATTATCTTTTATTATTATTATTTGTTTAAATACTGTAAGCTTTCAGACTAAACACTAAGGCCCGGTTTCATAGACACGGTTTAGCCTAGTCCAGGATTAGGACATAGGTCAATTAAGACATTTCTATAAACATGCCTTAGAAAAAAGCATTACTGACAACAGTGCAAGTCAGTGCAAGTTTCTTTTAATTGAAACCGTTCAGTTTTGCATTTAGTCTAGGACTAAGCTTAAGCCTTGCCTGTGAAACCGGGGGTAAAACATGTTATTTTAAGAACTTGACAGAACGCAAAACAGAATCACTGTGAAACCCCCTTTAGCACATTTATTTTAGAGGGTGTAGAGCCAGTTTTGAAGTGTTGAATGACACACTGTTATTGCAGCTCATCACAGAACGGTGAAAGCAGCTGTCAGGTTTTTACTCTGGAAACAATACTGTTTCAGAGAGCACTGACAAGCTGGACATCAACAGCGCTTCACAGCATTTGCTTTGTTTCTGTTCTACTGTAGTGCAGCGCACTGGCACTGAGTATGGGTTGTAAAATCATCAATATTGATTGATTATTCCGCCGTACACTGGGAAGTATCTTCGCAGAACGCTCTTGCAAGACGTTGCGTAACAGGAGAGCTCGGCTGTGTGTGTGAGCTGCGAGAAATGTCTATTTTTGAGCATTATTTCTGCAGACATAATACAAAAGTGTAGTCACACAAAAACCCAACTCTGCAGAAATTCCCCTAGACGGCCAGGGAAGGGAAACCGCTCCAAGTTTGAACACATTAGCATTTGGACGATTCTGCAAGCGTGAGAAAAACGTGCTGCGGATTTAGCTGACAAGACTTTCATTCGACACAGTAAACGTTAACTAAATATGGCTTATTCTGTTTTTAATCATCATCATTAGGGAGACCAATCGACTCAATCCCGGTGTCGAACGCAAGAGAGAATGCTTTTCAGCATCAACATCCTGAACGGAAGCCGATGAAGGGAACGATTCAGGACATGCAAATCCAGGATTGGTCATAACCCACTGTAAAACCCCGAACTCATCTCGGCTGGGGGAACGGGCTCGATCACATCCTTCACCAGCAGGGTGGCGATCTCTGCACGCAGGACAGAGGCATCCATCTCCGAATGGACAAAGGTGAAATGGACGCCTGAATCGCATAGCCGAGTTGGATCGTCTAGATCAACCAGCGTGTCGGACTGGTGAGCACTAGCCAGGCCCTCAGTCTGCAAACAAGCGGGATCAACAGAGCTTTCAGTGACATATCCACGTTGGGGCAGACAGGAGGAGAGAGGCAGCTCGGCCCCAGAAGCGGGCTGTTGTGAACAGCACACACCAGCTCTTCCGCTTCCAGTTCCTGCATCAACCTCTGGTCAGAACTACCCTTGTGCAGTTCTTTTAGTGCCTTGGCCTGGTGGACCTGTAGGATGGCCATGGCATGCAGGGCTGAATCGGCCTCACCTGCAGCGCTATAAGCTTACAGGCTTTGGACGTTAGGCTTAGATGATTCCTCCAGGCGGCAGTGTTTTGTGGCACAAGTGCACTGCAACCGCACGCTTTGCCTGGGGGAACTCCACGTACCCCCTGGCTGCTCCGCCATCGAGGGTAGTGAGGAGGGAGGAGTATAGGGATGTTTACGTTGACTTCCATGATTTGGTGAGCTCCAGGAAAAAAGGTACTGAGGCCAAGCGTGACTGGGAGTCACGCCCGGAGCCCAGAAACCAATCGTCCAGCCTCAAGCGTTTGGGGGTCGGTCGGGAACTCACCTCCAGCCCGATGCTCTTGGCTGCCAGCTCCAACTCAGATTCCTTCTGACCAGTCGCCCTGGTGGGAGGACCAGACAAGTGAGACATTGATCATGGCCGTCATCAGAGGTGAGGAAACTCCTGCATCCAGAAGCACACGGTCGAAAAGACATCCCAGAGGACATGCTTCGCGACCGGTTAGCTGTAAGAAATTTGCTCTTTTAGGCCGGGACTGTATATATTTGATATAATTTATTGAATTTTTAATAGAATTTTTTTCCTAAAAGAATCCTTGATGGAATTTGAACCACAACCAGAATCGTTAAGTTCTGCACAATCCTAATGATGAATATTCCAGCACAAACTCAGAGGATCACTGCTGATGAGTTTGACCCACAGATCCTGCTCAAACCGGCTTGCTGAAGCGTCCACCTGTAGTCAAACACGAGGAGGGCAGCAGACCACTGCGAGACGGAAAGAGAATCTGAGCAGTGTCTCGTTTCATACTAGTAAAATCCATAATTCATGCGTGCGGCGTGTGCTCTCAGTAGAGATCCTGTCGAGCTCGCCGGGATGAGCCGGGTAATTAGCCTCTGAGAGTCTGACACAGAAACAGCAGTCTCAGAGCGAGCCGCGATCACACTAAACTGTGCCCGTCCACGTCCCAAACCGCTTCTCTACTCACTCACACACCTTCAGTTACAGCTATACAAAGAGATTTACACAGGCACCATACATTCTACAGGCATTTTTAGATTTTCAAAAAACTTCACTCTGTGTGATTTATAAGTGTTTTGAAAAGTGGGGACAAGGGGTAATGTTCTGAAAAGTCATTTTCTCCTTGTAATACCCATGTCATTATACAAATGTATGTCCAGATTTATAACAAAAACGTGTGCATGCGCACACACACACACACACACACACACACACACACACACACAGTGGGGAGGTGAGGAAGATGGACCTCTCGAGGGTTCTCTTCACTGACACTGACACAATCAGCAGCAGAGCTCACCCCGACAATAAATACTCCTGTTTACCTGCAAACGTCAAAGACTTTCATAACTCACACACAGAAGCAGCTGCACTACACACACCACCAACATCATCCGTCCACTGAAAAATCACAGGGGACTTCATTTACTTTGGCTTAAAGGGGTCTTATGATGTTGCTAAAAATAACATTATTTGGTGTATTTGGTGTAATGCAATATGTTTGTGCAGTTTAAGGTGCAAAAAACAGATTATTTTCCATTTTCCATGTCACAAACTGTACATCATTGTTTCTCCTCTAAGCTCCCGCCCCCTGAAATGGGTCGATTTGTACAAAGCTCACCGTTCAAAGCTCAGACTGTTCTTGCAGAGATAGAATTGCCTCTCTTTCTAGTCTCTGTGCACAGCCAGCATAGACTGCTCTGTCAGCTTCAGGAATCAGTCCTCCGT
>JAUCMU010000050.1:4084694-4098567 GCA_032275025.1 Enteromius treurensis | reverse complement strand
ACTGCTGTGTGTGTGCACGTTGGATGGGTTAAATGCAGAGCACAAATTCCAAGTATGGGTCACCATACCTGGCCACATGGCACGTCCTTTCCTTTCCTTTCCTTTTCCATACTGTGTAAGCAAAAACTTTTATTTTGGATGTAATTCATAGCAATGAATCATTTGACACAATTCATATATATATCTCCATGATGCATTGTGAATTTGTGCTGTATATATATATATATACAACGATTGTTTAAAACTACATTATTTAAAATTGCTACATTAAAGCTACATTATTATTCATGCTATCTATACGCTGTTCTCCATCTAAAATCCTCTGAAAGCATGAGTGTGATCTTTGGATGGTGAAGCGGTGAGGCTCGATCCATCACCGCAGCTGTGGATAACCTTTCCTGACGCTTCACAAAGGCAGCGCTGCTTCACGCTGAGGCTGCTGAAGGCTCTTTAACTGAAAGTGCAGAGCGTTTCACTCGCGTCAGGGAGAGTTTAGTGTCTCCTCTAAAGTTGCTGTGCTGCTGGCACACGGCCGGCGCGTGTCCTTCACCTCGTTCTCCATGAGTCTGCAGTTAAAGCGGAGCGGGGATCACTGGCTGCGTCTCTGGAGAGATCATTAGCCCAGCTGCACTGAAGGAACGGGACGTCTGATAACAACACCAGACCAGACCCGCAGCGTCCAGCTCTGAACGGACGAGCACTAATGCAAACGGCTGATAAATCATACAGGAGCAAATTGAAAACTAGACGAATGCTCTGCGGCTCAATTAGACGTGTAATTGTTTCGCTGTACTATTAAATCAAACCAAGTTAGATTAGCTGCTGTGTTAGTCAGTGTTCATAAACTTAAATCGGATCACCTGACCATGTAGTAGTATGAAGAAGTCTGATTTATATTAGCAGTCTGAAAAACAGAGATGATTTGATTATATTTATGTGTGTGTATGCATATACTGTATTTATACAGTATATTTCAGTGGGCAAATGTTCTTCGTTATTGCACTAGATTTGTAATGAGACATCTTAGTAATCCTCTTTGGTGAGTTTCTCACTAAAATAAAAGCTCAACTGCAGTTTATGTCAACATTAAATCTTATAGGCTTGTCCCTTGCTAGCAAGCACTAAAATGAACACAAAGAAAATTCCTAATTTTTATTTGCAGAAAAAAATATAAATATTGGGTCCGAGGGGGTTATGTTAATATATTCAACTGTATTTTCCCTCTTATTATTACTGCTGTTTAATAAGCGCCCCCTGCTGTCAGAGAGTGGAATGCAGTCTTTCTACATATTTTTTATATATATTTATTTTATTATTATTATTATTTTTTTAAATACAGGTTTAAGCGTAATTTCACAAAGCTAAAGTCAGACCATTTTTTCCTGTGCAGCATCCTTGTTTTTCATAATCATTCATATGCAGTGTCTGGTTCTAATTTCTAATTTAAATTATTAAATATGTTTAGTTGTAGTGCAGCAACTGCAAAAACATATTTAGAAATATCACCAGCCATTGCAGGCGTGGGAAAAATCAGTGTAGAGAGTAGAACAAAATTATTGTAATTTCCTTATTGCGAAATAAGGTAAAATAATACACAATATAATATAAAAAATACAATATCTTTTTTAATAAACCCCTTATTTTACAGTGACAATATATCACAACTTAAAAGAGGATCCAGCTTTTTTCTTTTTTAGTTTGCATACTGAACTTGTAGCTTTTCATTTTGAACTCTCATTGTTTTTGAACCCTAACCCATGTCATCATTACACAAATCTGTGTCCTCATAAACCACATAAACATGCCCACACACACATATTTATAGTAAATTATTAGTTAGCTTTTTTGGTCCTATTTACTCCATAAGTTCAATTTTCTGATGAAAAGATTGACAAACGGTTCAGTTGTAAGATCTAATCAGTTGCCGTAAGTACCAGCTTCATGGCGTTTATTGCTGTTTTTGATCAATAACAACACACTTCCAGAGCATGATGAATCCTGAAGGATGACTTGATGCCTCCAAAGACAAATAAAGCCTCAGACACGCTCCATAATGCTGGATTAATGGATCTAATAACCCTTGTAGCAAACAACCAGACATGACGGCTGAAAATTACAAGGACAGCGAATGAACGCGAGTGACAGCTCCAATAAGGCTTCGGCGGGATATTAACGGCGATGCGTCTTTTCAGTCGAGGAAGCGGCCGTGTTTCTCTGACCAGCGGCTCTATCAATAATGCAGAGCGTTCCTGCAGGTCAGCGCGGCTAATAGAGGTCGACTCGGCTAATAAAAGCTCTGAACTGCGCTTTAAAACTTGGCCGGCCGAGGATGAACAAATAGCAGTAAATGCAGCCCAGTGAACTTCAACACACGTGACGGAGGGAAATTAAATTTAATAGAGGAAAGGTGAGAAGGTGTGATTACTGACGCTCTCCATTTCACCTTTCACCTCTACAGCACGCCACTTCATTCACAACTCAAGTACGACTGCCATTAAATCCAATTCCTAATACAAAGAAGCATGCAGAATAGTAATATTTGATTTGAGATCAAGTAAGGACAATTAAAATCAAATCTTTTCCTTTCACCTTATTGATCGTGAAATTTATTATCGATTAAAATTTATTTTAGCCAGCATTGAATAAAAACACAAAATGAATAAAAATCAAAGTTATTTTCATTATCAATTTAGACTAATTTTGTGTATTTTTGTCATTATTTGGCAATTTGTTAGTAAAAAAAAAAAAATAATGCAATGATGCATTTTGGTCATTAATTGGTTATTTATTAGTCTGAATGAATCATGTAAAAAATTAATAATTCTTTGTCTATTTATTCATCAACATTAATCATTAAACTATTTGTTTCTCTGACACTTTTGGGCTATTTTTTGTTGAAAATTAATAATGCAATTATTTATGCTTTTTGGTCATTATATGGTTATTTATTAGACCAAATTATGAATGCATTTTTTTCTTCATTATTTGGCTATTTTTTAGTCAGAATTAATCATGCAGCTGTTTGTTCTTTGTCACTATTAAATAATAATGCAACTATTAATTCTTTTTAATCATTAATTGGTTACTTATTATTGAAAAATAGTAATGCAATTATTTATGGTTTTTTGACATTATTTTGGCTATTCATTTTACTGTATTTTTTTTTCTGCTCACTAATTTATTTATAAAGTACTGTTGACTCATAAATTGTCATACTTTACTCCTGCTCATGCCATCCTAAATCTTTGCATGGAAAACACACAAAAGATATATTTTGTTTCCATACAACTGAAGCTGTTTTTCAAATCGTCTTTGTGTTCTGCAAACAGAACAGAGTCATACGGGTGAGGAACATTATCTGTTGCACTAACGTGATGCTCCTCGTACGGACGTCTGCAGTCTGGAGCGTGAAGCTCATTGACTCGTCCTGCAGAGCTGCTAGAGAACGGCTACACGGGTTTATTTTCTAGCAGTTCTATTTGTGTTTGGTGTGGAATCACATACAGTATCTGAAGCCCCGGTGGGCAAGACCTGCAGCCATTCACAGACATCATGAGCGATGGCGGAGAATACAGGCCAGCAGCCGGAACGTGATTTATTACTCCAACTACAAATGCTGTTTGTGCATAACTGAAAATAATGGCATCATCTTCCTCCGACGGCACCTACGGCCCGCTTCTACATACATGAAGACAAAAATAGGCGGCGAGTGAAATGAGGAAATGATTCTTGTGTGTTTACGTCAGCCTGACAGAGACGCAAAGAGTATATGTTGTATTTGGAGCAGAGCTCTGTACACCGGGGAACTCGGCATGTGCTGAATGTGGAAAATAAATGGGGAGCATCATGTAAAATTATCAGTAATGTGTAAAGGCTGCTTGTGAAGAATGGAGCGCTGCTGTCAGTGTGATCGCTCCCCTGTGCAGAAGACATGCGCTCGTCCCTGACCCATGCATGCACTAATGAGTGTGTGTGTGTGTGTGTGTGTTTAGCCCTCTGTGCAAACTGTTTTGGTTTCAAGACAAACACATATACCAAAGTAATAAAAAATTAAATAAAAAAGAACAGTACTTCACAACTGGTTCATATAAAAATAAAATAAATAAAGGTAAAAATAAAATCAAATAAACACACCAAATAAATAAATAAACAAACCAAAAAAAATGAAAAAAATTAATAAAATCAAATAAAGTCATCTGCATAGTAATTCACAAATGGTTTTCTTTCATAACATAAATTATATCTACGGCATTCATAAAAAATAAAAGAAAATTGATTATATCAGTATTTTGCATTTGGTTTTGTCAAAATGTACACAAATGAAATAAACCAAAATAATAATAATAATAATAATAATAATAAAATAATCTAACTAATGAAATAAAAACATAAAATAAAATCCACTACATAGTACTTTAAAAATAAAATAAATAAAGGAAAGTAAACAAGAATATAATATAATATAATATAATATAACATAACATAACATAACATAACATAACATAACATAACATAATATAATACAGAAAAAAATCTTAGAATCTACAAAAAATAAAAACTAAATAAAAATAAAATATATTGTCCTCTACAGTACTTCACAAATGGTTCATATAAAAATAAAATAAACAAATATCAGATTAAAATCTACAATATTCAAAAATAAATAAATACAATTTTAATAAACAAATAAACAATAAAGTCATCTGCATAGTAGTTCACAGCTGGTTTTGTTCCATACCATGAATTATACCCATGGCATTCAACGGGCAGACGGCCCAAACTAAGCCTCTAAACCGAACGCTAGGTGATGGGAAAGAGTGTCTCACTCCAACAGTTCAGTCTCACCGAGACAGACGAGATTCCAGTCCATCAACACAAACACATTCTCAAGAACAGGAGATTCAATCACATTTCCTTTATTACAGTTCATATTATTTTAACTAAAAACACTCTCATCTTTCTTAGATTTACTAGACATTTCAGGAAAAACATTACATCCCTCAAAGTGCTGCTGTAATATTATCTTTTACAAAAATGTGATTTCAAGTTTTAAATCATTATGAAGTTTTGTTTTTATATCAGTATTGGGGAACTGCGGTAGGTTTTGTTTGAGTGACACAATCATTTCAACCAATGGCGTTAGTCTGGGGGCGGGGCTATGTGATAGTTCAATCTGAAATAAATTAACTATAAACTAAAACTGAAATTAAATAAAATATCATTTGTATTTTTAAAAAAAGCACATTTTAAAAATTTAAACCAGAATTAATATTAAAATAAAAGCAAAAATATTAATCAAAATATGAATAGATCCAGTAAAAGTACAGAAATAAGACTAAAATAGCGTTGGTTTAGTAATAACAGTGGAGCATAAATGACACACTTCACCTTCAAAAACCCATTTCATTTAATTTGCATGAATGCACATTTTAATATAGTAAGGGTGAAGATGATTTGCAGCTAAAATTCAACAGAAATTCTTGTCCACACAGAGCAGGTTTAATGTAATGAACTACTGAGGGAAAATGAGCAAATGCAGTCCAGAAGAAGCTCGTCTATCAGCTCTGGCATCAGTCCCAGAGTCGTGTCCTGAAACCGAGCGCACAACATCCTAAAACACTCTGGAGAACGAGCATCTGACGGACAGCAAACTGCTGATCGCAGCATTCACCATCATATGAATGAGACTCACTCCCTTCCAAAGCCTAGATTCAACACTGTCACAGGGAATCCATGTAAATCTTGACCTGATGTTTGTAACTCTCTCTCAGTCTCTACAGACCTCTAGGACTGTTACACGAGCAAAATGAAACAATCAACCCGAACAAGCAACCTTCGCTGGCAGTGACTGAGAACTCGAGCGTCCTCTGCTTCACCTCATTGCCTCTGGAGATGAGCCGTCCCATCTCCACGCCCCCGTCATGCCGTGATGGATTGGCCCGTGAAGAGTCGGCCAGCTTGAGAACCACAGACCGAGCAAAACCACGGCCACACACGGGGGGGGGGGACTTTAAAAAAGTTTTATATGCAATTAGATAGAAGGTGTGGTTATGAACATGGAACTGTGTTCAAATAAATTTGAATGAAAAATTCAGTTCAGTCAGGCATCAAGATTCAGATCATTTCTGCTATGAAGTACATTTTCCTCTAGCCCTTGAGCCCCTCCACCCCCAAAAAACATTAATTAATTAATTATTATTTAAATTATTTCACTATTAATCAGATCTATATATATATATATATAATAGATCTGATTAATGTATTTATGTAATAATAGAGGGAGAGAATATTTTAGAATATGTGTTGTATTATATATTAGTATATAATGAATATGCTCAACACCACTTTTCATGATATCAATTTTGTCAACTTCAAAAAATAACTTGATAAACTTGTTCCTGAAGGACAACATCCTAGGAAGTGACATCACTTCCTCATCACGGCAGCAGAAACATCAAAACACATTATCAATGGATCTGTTACATGTGGTATAAATTTGTAATAAGACCTAAACATGCCTTTAAATCTCATATACGCATATTCATGTTGTCACTGAGCAGCAGGAATGACCCTGTTTTACCTGCACAAACTCAGCCCGTGGATCTCGCCCCGTTGCCCTGAAGCGTGCCGGTGAGAATCAAAGGTTTGGCATGTGAGAGATGAGGGCGCGGGTTCGAATCAATGCAGCGCAGAGCAGTGCCTATTTCAATTACGCCCCATGATGAGCCGCCCCCACCACCACACCCGTCCCATCAAGATTAATGGCCCCAGCGCGGCCAAAATGGGTCACCTGTGACGGGGAGAGGCTCAGGTGGAGCAGTGCTGTGACGGCAAACAACACTCCTCCAGAAGAGTTATAGAGCTCAAACTAGCTCATTAACATATTCAAATGAAGACGTATAGCTTTAACATTCTCCGGCAGAGATGAGAGAGTAAAGGGCATGGTGAAGACCTTCAGCAGCTCTTTACATCCCTCAATCACACACACACACTGACTCAGCAGTAACACACTCCAGCCGCAGGATTATGATTCATGATATTAAACTTCTTCTCATCGCTCTTAAGCTCTGCAAATAACACATTTAAATAATCAAATCACAGGATTTAAAAATGTACAACTGATTGTTGGCACAATAAATCTGTGGCCCTCTGAATATTTATTATAATTAATGTGCAGGTATTATTTTTATTATCTTTATATAATATTAGCAGGATTAAGCAAATCTCAGTTTAAGTGTGAAATGACAACATTTACATAATTTCTCCACTTAAATGTATCCATTTATCCATCCATCTCTATATCCTTTCATCCATTTATTAATCTCTATATCCATCCATCCATCCATCAATGCTTTTTTTTCTCCTTCATAACAAAACCACACTCGCATATCACGCCTGAAAACACGCGCAGTGACGCTTTCTATATTTTTGCAAAGCAACTAGTACTGTCCAAGCCTGCGCTCCCGTGGCGTCTGCCGTTGCTAAGCAACCATGACCCACCCTCTCCATGACGACGCGGACGTTTCAGCAAAGGATAAATGGATTCCCTTGCAGTAGCTCTGCTGCTTAATACATTTTTTGAATGGCTATCCTTGTACTGCTATGATCAGCTGTTTCTCCGTCTCGACTGAGCTTTCAGTGTTGTTACGGGAAAGGACGAAGCTGATTGTCACATGACCCCTGGTACACTTCCTGTTCTTAAATGTCAGGTGTGTGTAATTTAATTTTCTACCTGTGTTTTATTAACGTCTACACCTACCCTTTACAATAATGAAATACTAATTAGTGTCGAACAGTGTGACCTATCCATTCTATTTTTAATTATACATTCAATCAAATTCAAATACAACAAATTCAAAAACAATTTCAAATGCTAGAGGAGATATAGACAATTCATAGGAAAACTTTGAAGGATGCACAAGCTTTTTGTTTCTTTGAGGGCAATAGGTGCTCAATATAAATCTTCACGTCATTTGTAAATGTTATTAAACATGGATTTTTTCCCTGAGAATTTACATTAATGGATATGAAATTTGACCATAAAAATAAATAAAAATTTTAAAAAAGGTGCGGGCCCTCCAGGGTGTAGTTTGGAGACCCCTGCTTTTTGATCATTACAAATAATAATGCAAAATGATTTTCTTAGAATAGGAAATATGCTGTCTCTCGCATCATCAGTAGTGACGTATGTGGTCTTGAAGAGGATCCTTTTTTTTCTCTCTTATTTGGACTTGGACTGGACTACAGCTCTGCAGTCTATCTATCCATATCTGTGTCTATCCATCTAACTATCATTCTTGAGCTGAAGGAAGACACATATGTACATGTGTAAGCTCTTCTCAGGCGTTGATTATCAGTGGAAAACAGACTAATGCGTTATTCTCCACAGGACGGCTCACTGCGAGAAAAGAGCGCTTAAAATGTACAAGCTGCATGACTCCTGAAGAGAAAGAGAGTCGCGGTGGCTGGTAAATCAGGTTAGATACAGCGGGACGTGACTTCAGGACCCCGCCGCTGTAATGGATCTGTCCTGTTGCTGTGTGTAAGTGCCCCCAATTAAATCAACCAGATACATTGGAGTCGTTAGCGAACGACTGTCACATTACAGCCTCTTAATGTCTTCATCTTCAATTCTCACATCAAGAGGAATCTGTCTTCTCCTTTCAAATAAAAGTGCTTTATGTTCTACAAAAATACACTGTACAGCCCAGCAGCAAACCAGAAATATATATATATGAGATCTAGTTCTAGAAGTGTGCGTGTGTTCTCTGTGTGACGAGAGAGTTCAGCTTCACTGCAGACGTACGACCAACAAACTTTATTATGTTATAGTGTCATATTCATGTTAATTTCACTGAGTGCTTTATTTGAAAAATATCATTCCCAAAGCACACAAACTACCCAGAATGCCCTGTCGGTTACAGCATGTCCTTCCTTTTTATTTATAAGTTTATTTAATATGCATTCAATATTTCTTTATTTGTGAAAAACACAGGGTCTGAGGTGATTTTGGGGCCCCTGAGATGTTTGGACATGCTCTGATATTCTGTATAAATAAATAAATAAGTGCACATCTCAGCTTGAGATAAAATGAGGATGTTCTTCATCTGCGTCCGCTCTCGCATGAATATGTAATATTCTAATTATAAACTGATTAAATCACTCACTTCTCGGCCTGTTTAAGGAACTGACACACACATTTTCTTAATCTTTTAATTCAGTGATTTCCCCAAGTGAAGTCCATTTATAATATAATTGAAATTCTTTTGCGCTATAAATCTAAGATGATTTTTCAGGACTTCCTCTGCTGTTTATGGATAATATCAAGCGTTTACTACCTCACTGACTAAACAGAAACATTCAGAACGAGTCCAATTTCATTCCAGCTTCCTCCTCTGAAGGTTACATAAAACATCAAGCAGCTTTATCTCCAAAAGATCAGGGAAGATATGATTCTCTGATGATATGAGAGCAGTTTAGTGCCGCTGATGGTGACAGATCTTCAGGGCAGTTTTAATATCATCCTGAATGTGATCTGTGAGAGGCCAATGAAAGGGAATGCATAACATCGATCATTCATTATTTATGTGTGTTGCATTTCTTTGCTCTAAATTAATGATCAAACCCCGTGCTGCTGAATAAACGGCTCAGAGGACTGAATGAGGATTATATGATGTATATTCTATTATTGAGAATGTTTTACACTTGCAGTAAAAAGAGACTGCTGTCAGAAGAAGAGTAAATAAGGACACAGACAAAAGAGTATTTTAAGAGGATCTTTCATAAACAATATTTAGAATTTTATTTATTTTAAGATTTTCCTTTTCACTTTCATTTTGGTTAAAGATTTGATCATTTTGTGTTGTGTTTTGTGCTTTTTTTCTTTTATTATTTTTAGTTTTTTTTTTTTTAGTTTATATAGTTTGGATTTATATACAGTATATATTTTATTTAGTTAAGTTTTTCTTTTTTAAATCCTCTTTTCACTTTAATTTTATTTAAAATACCGGCAGTCGTGTTTTTTGCCATTTTATTTATTTATTTTAATTATTTAAAAAATAATTTTAGTTTATTCAGGTTTTTTTTTTGGTTTTTTTGTTTATTTAATTTCCGGTTTTTATTGTTATTATTATTTATTAT
This sequence comes from Enteromius treurensis, assembly GCA_032275025.1. NCBI lineage: Eukaryota > Metazoa > Chordata > Actinopteri > Cypriniformes > Cyprinidae > Enteromius > Enteromius treurensis. The sequence goes on along the minus strand of JAUCMU010000050.1, from coordinate 4,088,427 downwards.
ATTTACCCTGATGAAGCATGAATACAGAATCAAATCATTTGCCTTTTTTAAGAGTCACAATTTTATTAAAAGAAAAATTTCCTCAAATCAAATTTAATAATTGTGATATATTTTTATGATTAAGAAATGTTCAGATATAGGATGCTACTGTTAATATGATTGTGTGCATTTTAAAAAAGTCTTTTTTGGTCTAGTTTGTTTCATACATTTCTATTATTGTGAATGACTGATTAGTGTATTATACATAATCAAATATTCATCTTTTGTTGTCTTTACTCACTCCTCCTCTTCAAACACATGTCATATTGACCACGTTTCTAAAATCAGTCAATTCATATTGAATGAAATATGGATTCATACAGGATTAATAAAATAATCCAAAATGTTCAACTTACAATGTTCTAAAGTTTCAAACATGAGCTATATTGCCATAGTAACTTCTCAAACATTCCAAATTCACCATGGTACCCATAGTTCCACCAAAATGCAACGAGCAGGGCAGAGCGTGATATACTGCCCCCATCAGGTGACAGACGGTACAGCGCTCACTGAACCTTTGCTCTAGAATGAAAGATCATCTCTTCAATGCATAGATTATGATTACATATAAACACAATGTTCTGGCTTAGCCTGCACAGTCACACAGATTAAGAGGTAATGTGTGCGTTTGTGTGTGTGTAGGGACAGAAAAGCAGAAATGTTTCTCCATGTCTGACAGCAATATGCATGTAGTTTAAAACATCCTCCTGTGGTGTGCTCTTAATTTGTGTGTGTGTGTGTCACTAAATATAGCCCAACATGAATTAAACACACAACTGGGGTGTTTATGAAATACATTTTTTCTGCTCATCAAGGCTCTATTTATTTGAAGAAACAAATAACAGCTGTTTTCCACAAAAATATCAGACAGCTCAACTGTTTTTGACATTGACAGTAATATTAAATGTTTCTTGAGCAGCATATCCCCATATTATAATGATTTCTGAAGGATCGTGTGACACTCAAGACTGGAGTAATGATGCAGAAAATCCAGATGAGCATCACAGAAATAAATTACACTTTAAAAGATATTCACATAGAAAACAGCTATTTGACATTAAATAAATATTTCGGATTTTTACTTATTAAAAAAAAAAATTGGGCTCAAATAAACACAGCCTTGTTGAACGGAAGAGACTTCTTACTGAGCAGCACATCATTTCTTCCACCTGAAACAAACACACATCAACCTAAACAACACAATATTGCAACAGAAATCAGCCTTGACTGCCGTGTTGGAGAAGAAATCACACGAACACACATGTAAAGATGTTATTTTACGCTGTTACATGATAACCTCCGTAAATTAACAGGTGTGTGCATTGTGTTTTTGAAGCTTTTAGTCTGTGGAGCGAGTTTGCTGGATTGGACGGTGATCGGTCTCAACGCAAACACACTGCCGGACACAAGTTTGGACACACTTGAGAGAACTCACATTCAGCACAGTCACAGAATGATGAACTAATAGTAAAAAACAAAAAAACGGTAATTAACATGATTTGGAGTGGATAGGAATGGAAGATCTAAACACAAAACGAAGCCAGAATCTAAGAACTATTAGGTTATGATCACATAATCATAAGCATTAAAGCTATTATAATCTACTCATAATGCTCAGCAGGCAGGTGCATCCAAACTTCTGACAGGTAGTGTAGTTGATAAACTCAATACACAGTCTGATCCAGCGGACAAAAGCTCAAAGCACAACACACACACGCAGACACACACATGCACGGTCACACACAAACTCATCTCACAAAGACTCACTGCGGCAATCAATAGTGAATTCTTCCTTAAATCCTGCTGTGGACAAATTAGAAACAGCTGCATTATGACTGATCTGATAGATGTTAGTGTGCAGTTGTGAACGGGACAGGAAGTGACACGCTGATGGCTCACTGACACCTCTGACAGCACGTACACACGCTGATGAGAGCTCATCTAATCACTCTAATTAAAGTAATCGCATCATCTGCATCACCAGGACAACAGTCAACACCAAAAACAAGAGCAGTTCAGATGATAACAGTCCAACACGCTAATCTAAACCAGAGATCCAGCTTCAGAAGATAAAACATATCGTGACAAGATATAACATACAGGACATACGATCAGAGGATGAAGAATTAGAATAGTAGTTTCACTGAAAAAAAAATCTCTCTCTCTATTTATATCTATATATCTTTATATCTATATTTATCTCTATATGTATATACTGTATATAATTTATTATTTCTAAATAATTAACAAAAACTGCATAACAAATTATGTTGAGACATTTTGCAGTTCAAACTATTTTGTGTGGAAGAATCAATTAGTGAATTATTCATTTTAATTTTTAATTGATTCATTACAAAATAATTAAAGAAAACCTGCTTTAAATAAATTATATTAATTTAAATGGCTTAGACACTTTGAAATTAAAATAACATAATAAATATTAAAATGATATATTAAAATTAGCTAAATAAATAACAAAAAGAAATCTCAAAATACATTTATTAAAAAAATCTAAATGTAGACACTTTGCAGTTTAAATAGCATATCTTTGCATAAATATATTATTTCACAAAATATTTACCCTTTTTAGAAAATAATATTATTGATAATTACAGTAATAAAAACATTCATATACTACTACTAATAATAATCATAATAATAATTTATTAAATTTTAAAGTTCAAATAATATATTTTGTGCATTGACAATTTATTAACATATTGTCACATGATCAGTTTCTGTATGTAGGACAGCAGGTGTGCAGGACTGAAGCATGTGTTCATCGGTCATGATTTCATCAAGATCATTAATCCCTCTTCATTTAATCCGAGAGCGATGAGCATCAGCACATGGGCATCCGCTATTAAATTAACCCAGTTATGTCTGTCTGGGAGAACATCCGAGGGTAAAGCTCTTCTCAGAGTAATGAAGGATCTCTCCTGAGCAGCTGAAGACAAATAAAGCTCGAGAGGTCAAACGCTCAACACTGACTTCAAGATTAGCCTCATTCATGACACACCAGCACAACAAATCCCAGATGCTTTTACAAATAACATAGAAATTGTATTCCAGCCCATGATGCTAGTAACAAAGTCTTCTCAGAGGATGAAAGTCCAAAAACATCTGCCAAAAGCAAATCTGAATGCATCAATGCAACGCTAGTGTTGAACAGTCCTCCCAGAATTCATTCTGCTCTTGTTTCTTGAATGAAGCAACAACTCAAACGATTCTCGACGACAGCTTCCACAACATCAGGAAACTAGCTATTCCCACACTCTTAAAAATAATGTTTTACTGCAGATTAAAAACGTTCAAGAACAGTGCTTCTCAACCGTAGAGACTCAAGATTACTTTTTATCAAAGAATGATTTATTTAAAATCAAACAAACATCTTTAAAGAAACAGAGTTTCCCAGATTTATGAAGAAGCCTAATTTTAAAAGTGGTAAAATCATGTAGATTAATAAAACATAAAATGCTAATATTTATATAATAACATGGGTATTTTTTATAATGATTATTTGATAAATTTTTACATATCAAATTAATGATATACCTTTTTTTTCTATATTTTTTACAAAATATCAAGTGGAAAATGTGAGGGGAAAAACGTCTAGTTTACGAACGTAACCCACGTTCCCTGAAGGAGGGAACGGAGACGTTACATATGGGATCTCGCATGAGAGACCGATCGT
>JAUCMU010000050.1:4063524-4084594 GCA_032275025.1 Enteromius treurensis | reverse complement strand
AATGACTCGAAGACGATCGGTCTCTCATGCGAGATCCCATATGTAACGTCGAAGTGATTCGACTGAAAGGGTAACTTCTGGAATCCTAATATATAATAATAATAGTAATTATTGTACTATTTTTTCATGAACTTATTTGTTTTGTATTATTCTATTGTATTTAACTTTATTTTATTTTACTGAAACCATGTTCGTGAATGAAAATAACTTTTGAAAAACAAACTAGCTAAGGCTTAGGTGTTTTTTACCTTCCTGTGTTCAAACGCTTCATCTTCACAAACACAACAGTTTAGGGAGTTCAGATAAAGCATATTACATCAGACAGCTTCCTTCAAAAACCGTCCTTGAGCAAAAGCGTTTTATCTGGGACGCCAAAATCTCACGGTGATGCTTTCCTCGCCATCAGAGACTTTAAAGTGTGAATCCAGTCACTTAGAGCAGAAGGACGAACAGGTCAAAAGCATCTCTACGACTCTGGACTGTCTGTCTAGCCCAACATCTTCAATTCAATCCAACACAAGCACTTTATTGAAGTCAAAGCAAGGCTCCTGGGCAGAAGCGTCTTACCTGAGTGACTTTCTCAGTGACGTTGTGTGTGCGGTCGATGAGTTTGCACGGGGCGATGATGTCCATCTCTCCGGGTGGGAGGGAGATAAGAGGGTCCGGTTTAAAGTCCACAAAGTTGAGCGTGATCTGTGGGATCTTACTGATGGCACGGTAACGCATCAGATCCGAATCAGAGGTAGAGTTCAGGATGTTGGATTTGTTGTTCATGGCACCTGCGTCAAGAAACAGATTTTGTTTTAGGTCACTGAAAATCTTTTAGTCTGAAACGCTTTAGATATTTACAGTATTTATTACCAAATCATATCCATAGGACTGTTTGGGATCTTTTAATGTTTAAAAAAAACAAAAAAACAACAAACAAATATATATATATATATATATATATATATGAATATTATAAAAAAATGATGTATTTAATATATAAACACATTTCTTTATTAATATACATGTGTGTGTATTCATATGCACAGTAAATGAAAATTATAACACAAAACCTTTTATTTTGTATGTGTTTAATTGCTGCCCATCACTTATATATATATTATAATATATGTTATATACATAATTACACACAAGTAACCCTAAGTAAAACCCTAATCCTTACCATATAGTAAGTACACGTAGTTCATTAATATTAGTATTATTAGTAATATTAGTATTTAAATGTATAATTACATTGCAACAGGGACACCTTAAGTGTATTTTATTATATTATATTAAATTATTAAAGTATTGATATTATTGATATATTTTTAATTAGCTTTCCTTTTTAGATTTTAATTTTAGACATTTTGTGCTTTTGACAGTTTTATTAGTTTTGTTGTTGTTGTTGTTTAAATATTGCAGCTTAGCATTAAGTTATAATTATTTACTTTTTAGTCATTCAAACATTTCATTTCAACTAATTGCAAACACAACATGTTAATTTTTTTTTTACTTTATTTGACTGAAACTATTTGATAGTTTTTGCTTTTGTCTTCCTCACCAATGATCGAAATACAGCAGAAAATGTGAAATATTATTACAATTTAAACGAGCTCATTTCTGTCTGAATCTGTGTTAAAGTGTGATTTATTTCTGTGGTGTTCAGCTGTATTTTCAGCATCATTACTCCAGTCTTCAGTGTCACATGATCTTCAGAAATCATAACAATATACTGATTTGCTGCTCAACACACATTTCTGATAGCTAACTGTGTTGTAGTTGCCCCATATTTTTGTGGAAACTGTGATACAGTTTATTTTACAGGATTCACAGAAGAATGCAGTGTTTGTTTGAAACAGAAATGTTTTGTAACAAGTAACTGAATGCATCCTCGTGCAGTGAAAGCATGGCTCCTGGTCAGTTTCCTCACCCGTGCTGCTGCTGGTGAGTCGAGCGCGGCGCTTCCGGTCCCATTCGGGCCGCATGGCCTCGATATCGTCCACTGAAGAAGCGCGGCGCATGCTGTAAAAGCTCTCTCGCGAGCGGCTGTTGGTCAGGCTGCAGTTGGACACGGAGGCGTCAGGATTGAGCCGCTGCCGCCGGGGCGAGGAGTGACCCAGGGGCAGCGCGGCAGGGTGCGGCGGGGCCGGAGGAGGAGACGAGGGGTCACTGCTCAGGAGGTTGCACTGGTCTTTGGGCAGCAGTGAGGACGGAGAGACTGCGGCGGTCAGGCGGGCCGGCTCGTGTTCGGGCAGGGACAACAGCTCGCCCAGAGCAAGGGACTCGTGGCTTTGCGGACGGGAGCTGCTGGGGAAACCCGTTCCTCTCCCGGCCTCTGGATCCTCCCGAAGAGAAGATTTACTGTTATTCCTGGAGTTCAGGAGCGGCAGACGTAAACGGATGCCACGGGCTCGATCTATGGTAAACACAGAGTACAAGATCAAAATTCAACATTTTTGTAGCAAAAACAGTCATAATTTAGTTGTTTAATGGCTGCCATCCAGCCTTATTTAGCCTTTAATTTGAAAATGATACTTACTTAATAATAATAATAATAATATTATTATACTTGTAAATAAAAAAATATATATACTTGCTGTCAAATTATTAATCGTATTAACTGCATCCAAAATAAAACGTTTTGTTTGTTTACATAATATATGTATACTGTGTTTATTTGTTGTGTATATATAAATACACACACAGTATATATTTTGAATATATGTACATGTGCATACATTCGAATTATTATTATATTTCATAGTACTGTATATATACATATATTTGATATATATAAAAAAACATTTTTCTTAACTATATACATGTATGTGTTTGTATTTGTACAACTCACACTCTTATATTACATATACAAAAACATTTATTTTGGATGCCATTTATCATGGTTAATCGTTTGACAGCACTACTTTAATAACACACACACACAATCGAAATGTCTGTGACTTGAATTATTAATCAAAATCAAATTTTCACAACTTTTACATAGTTGTAATATATTCAATAATTCCAGGATAAAACAGCTGAATGTGTATTGATATGTAAATCAGGGCAGTTATATGTTAAGCACATGTATATATGCTAGAAAAGGTTGGGAATGGAAGGGGAATAGATATATATTTAATTACAGCATAATGATTGAAAATGCTCCAAAACACAGCACTACTACTATATACAGTACTGTTGTATATAGTTATTAATCACAGCTGTAATATTGCATGATATTTCCAGCTTTTTCATTTCAAGCTTTTTTTCATAAACAACACTTCAACATCTTTTTTTTTCTTCCAAAAAAAGGATGCATGGACGTACTTGAATGACGCCACAGCACAGGCAGCTTATGATTGAGATCCTGCGGGTCGTGCAGTTTGTCGTCCGGCATGACCTCAAAGTTCAGAATAAACATGATCACCACGCCATCTTCATTCTTCACAGGAACCACGTCCACCAAACACAGAAACACAGCACCTGTGAGAGAACAGAGACACCATCAGAAAAAAGCATGTTTATGATATTAATCAACCACTCATTTATGCCCATTGCTTTTACTGAACCAAATTCACAATAAAAGAACTCAAGTGTCCATTCATTTAGATGTTCACTGACTATGCATAGAAAGAAATGTACTTGTTGGCAAGCAGACATCTTTTCTAAATCACAAACAAAGAAAAGTACAGTGAAATTTACTTTAAATAAAGCGAAAAAACTCATTTCTAATTAAATAATAATAATAATAATAACAAATTAAACAGAAATACAAATAAAGATACTGTGAAATTTAATTTCATTCAAGTGGAAAAATACACGTCTAATTAAAAAAAAAAAATACAATAAGAAGAAAATTAAACAGAAATATATATTTTATATAAAATAAAATAAAATGTACACGTTAAACTGACAGTCAGACACTGAGGATTATTATCTTGGCAAAAATAAAACATCATCACCGAATCATGGGAATCCTCTCATGGACTAGTTAAGTGAACAACTATCAACTGCCAGCAAAGTAAAGCCTGATTATAAATACTCTATGTGTGTGTGTGTGTGTGTGTGCGCGCATTTTTGTGACAAATGAGGACGTTTGTAAATGTGTATAATGACATGAGTATTACACAGGTATTACAAGGTAAGGTGACTTTTCGAGACATTAGCCCATGTCTCCACTTTTAAAAACACTTATAAATCACATGGAGTAACGGAGTAGGGTTGGTGGAGGACCATAACACATACATTCTGTACAGTATAAACACCAGTAGGTTTACAAAGCCGCGCGCGCGTATGTGTGTGCGGTTACATCACACATTTATAGACAAACACACAAAAAACAAAGCTGCTCCGATATTATTATAAACCAAATCCTACACATCATACAGTACTGACATCCATCACAACAGCAAGAGACGCCCAACTACTGAATCTCTTGAACTGAAAAAGTTTCAAACCACACAGAGCTCTCAGCACAACGAGTCGATTCATTACAGTTCCACACAGAGCTAGCAGTGAGCCGTCATAAACGCACAAGTCTCTGACCGTTCAGATTGGACAGATTTTTATCTTACCTGGATCTGAACACACAATCAAACAGCACAAGGTCTGGAGAACTGACGGACAGCAGAGATTCTCATCAATGAACACAGACAGACAAAGACGCTCCAACTGGCCCACTGTAATCCCAGCTGTGAAACCACACACGGATTACAGGTCCACCGATGCCATCTGGACACAAAACATCTTCCTCTTAACAGTTATAGTGCAGATCAGATGCAGAAACACATCTGTAAAAGCCAAAATCACTGTGAAATACAGACACAGTGCCTTGTTTATCTTCTTAATTCATGTTTTTGTGTGCTATTGTGAATGATTTATTAGTACACGTTATTCTAAATAATGATCTTTCCTCAAAATGTTAGATTTTTTATTTATTTATTTTAGTTTACTATTATGTAGTTAAAGTTTTAGTAATTTTGTTGGGTTCTGTCTTTTTCTTTAAACGTCAATATATCATTAATATGTGTCATTCATCAACTTTTCACCAATTTAATCAAATTTTTTTTTTATGGAAAATGATATTCGGCTCTAAAACAAGCAGTTATTTAGTGCTCAGAATCTATAAACGCATCCATATGCATACGGTGAAATCACAACAAAAATCAAACACCCACAATGTTTATATAAGAGAAATAAATCACTGAACACTACGAGAAACTGAAGCAGCTGCAGATCTCCTGATCAACACAGATCCTGCATGAATGAATACATACATGAACAAGAGAGAGTCCTGCTGACGTGAAAAATACATAATCCCATCTAAACACACACATGTGCAGATTAAGAGTGGTCAGGAGGAGGGATTGGACTTTAATTCATTACGCTTCCGTCCACTTTAAAAGACTAATCCACTCCAAGATTCAGACGCTACACACACACACACTAGAGTACATCTGTATTTGTTCATCATCTGTATGTCTGGATGGAATTCTATAATCCCAACAAAGTGCTCTGAGACCCAAATCACGGATGTCCCGCCTCAGAAAAGATGAAAATAAAACAGCATGAAAAGCATCAAGAAGCACCAATAAATTATTAAATTAAATTAAATTACAATTTATAATAAATTGCTATAATGAATTAGAATAATAAACAAATTAAAAAAAAGGAGAAGAATTGAAATTATATGAATCAATTAAAATTGTTATTAATTATCCTTTTTGAATTAATTCCTGCAAATGTTTATTTTAAAATGTGAAACTAAAATTGACAGAATTATTAATCTGGATCAACTAACCCAAAACAGTAAATAATGAATAAAACAATGAACTGAGGACTGTCACCTTAATATTAAAACTAAACTAAGATTAAAAACATTAAATGATCAAAACAAAAACTTTCTTCTCTTCTTCGAAGCAATTTAATAGAGAATAAGTCTCCTTTTCTTCTCATCTCACTTAAATATCAACCAAGTCTCGAATCAATTAAAATGACGTACGATATTAAGTCCTGGTTTCTAATAAAACATATCCTAGTTTCGTTCTTTGTGGCTTAAAACAAGTAAAATATCTACCAATGGGTTAATAAAAATAATCTTGTTCGGCTTTTGAATTAAGATGTATTCTTATTACCCAACTTGCAGATGTGTTTACTTGTTTTGAGCAAAAACGGTTAAGGTTGAGTTAATTTACGAAATGCATCGTGATTCAATAACTTGTAGATATTTATATTTGAAAACAGGACGAACTACCAAGAAGACAATCATGTTTGCAGTGTACTGTACGTATTTCATTCAGAGCAGCAGGTTTGTTCTGCTTTTGCACGTGTATTCACAGCGCCACCTAGTGCACAAAATCATAACCACAAGCCACGAGTCAACCTCCATCAGAGCATCAACACATCTCCTCTAACACTCATGTTGAGTGGAAGTAAGTTTTATTTACATATGAGTGTATTCAGATCAGGTGTAATATTCTGCCTGTAACTCTCTCTCTCTCTCAGTTGTTTTGTGCTGATGAATCTTTTTATTGAGTTACAGCCACTAGATCATGGTCTATGAAGTTCTCTCCCAGAAGTCTTCACAGTTCTGAAGAAAATAATGCATTAAAATCATGTTTATTTCACCAAATAGTACTTCACCACACGTCTTCATACACTAGAAATCTAGGGTTAACTGGCCTTAGGGTTAAAAATCAAGCTCATTTATTTGCATAGCACTTTACGTGGTTCTAATGCAGCTCTTCAGAAAATAAAACACAGCAAAAGAAAGAGGATAGGAAAGAAAGAAGTGAGACAAAGACAATATAAAACCTCCACGAGCAGACGAAGAATAAAACTTAAAGAAGAAGAAACAAATAAATACAATTTAATTTATTATTAAATAAAATAATAAGTAAAAAAAAAATAATTGTAAGAATGTAGAATTTAGAAATGTTGCCTTGACAACTAAATAAAATCTAAAGAAGAACCAAGACTAAATAAAGTTGAAAAATAATAATACCAGCAAAAAAGAAAAAAATCCATCCATAATTGCAGTGAAAATCACTAATAGTTCAGGGGAAATAAAACCACCAATAATTCACCCATAACAAATCATTCAGGTGAAAAATCATCTATAATCTCAACGACAACTACAGCACTGGTGAAAAGTATTTATTCATTTACATAGTTACCCATAATTCCACTGAAATTCTAAACACACAGCCAAGTGTGTCAGATGATCTGAGATCATAAAAGAAAGCATTGAAAATATCCATAGAAAGCAGTATTGTGTGTTTAGGCAATATCCACGTACCTTTACTACAGTATTTACACGATCATCCAAAGCATTTAATAAAATACCATACTGCTATACTGTAGCATGTGTGTTTGTTAGCATGCAGGGTGACAGGAGTCGTCCACTGAGAGCAGATGGTCAGTCTAATGAACATCCATCCATCTGTATTCAAATGAGCTCAGGTTTCACTCAGTGATTGGCTGTCAGGAGTCACATGACCTGTTGATTTTTGACTAAAGAGACACAGGAAAAGCGGATCAATACCTAATCTGATCCTCAATACTGACTTCATCAGGATCTCATCGAGTCTGATCACCTCCTGAAACACACACAATTCATCACAAATACTGATTCCCATGATTCTTCAGTGCTTCATCATCACAGGATGTCGATAAAATCAATCTGTTCCAGGCCTGATACTTTAAAAGGATCATGATATAAAATAAATACACAAATAAACATTCAAGTATCTATAATGTAATATAATATTATAATATAATAATAATAATAATAATAATAATAAAACGTTTATATATATTTTTATGCATGAATAATCAATAATTGATTGATTACACAGCTGAAATCACATAAACATATATATATATATTTATTTTTTTTAATGAGCATGATTAAATTATTTTATAATATAAAATAAATGTTAAAATACTAATATAATGGAAAATAAAATTATAAATGTAAATACATATTATATGAATAAATAATACAAGAATATGTATTTATATATATATATATGTGTGTGTGTGTGTGTTTCAATAATATATTAGAAATGAATAAAACAAGAAATATCTAAATATCTGTTTGACTGACCGATGGAGGACAGGGAGGCGTGTCCAGAAGTCTATTCGACTCTGCTTTACTATAATTTCTCCACACTGGTCTCTGAAAGACCGCCGTTAGGAGAAAAACACTTTTACTTTTCTCCAGCAGCTAATTGAACGTCCACCTCCAAAGTGTCTTTTAGAGAGGGAATGGTCCAGGGTTTCTCATTAGCACACAAACACACTGAAGCTCACACAGAGAGAGCGATGTAGAACACGTCTCCCTCCAGGCCTAATTGAGCTCTCTCTCGCTCACAAATGAGCATAACCTTCACTCTCAGGCTCGCACATCCCTCAAACTCGTTCCTTTTGTTTTATTAGACCCAGCAGAACCACTGAGATCTGCTTTTGATTTCACAATTTAAATCAAAAACTGTAACAGTTACGTTGACAGAGCAACAAATTAGTTGCAGTAGTTTTAGGACTACTAAATGTGAAGGAAATGTAATAAAGCGTTTAAATTCAGCAACATTTTACAATGAGAAGGCACATAAATGGTATTTTATTTATCAATCAATCAATTAATTGTTTGATTGTTTAATTTCCCCCCAAAAATATGTTGCTATCTTGTTAAATATTTAATAATAATAATAATAAAACAAATAAGAACACATTTAATAATATTATATTTATAAATCAGTATTAAAATAATGTTTTTATTAATATTATCAGATTATTTTTCTTTAATATTTTCTTTTTAAAGCAACAATTTAATTTTGTTTAATATTTGTGTAATATTACTAACAATATTTTAGTTATCAAAATAATAATTATTAATATTAATATTATTTTGTTTGTTATTGTAATTCAGGAACATTTTACAATGAGAAGGAACAAAAATGTTATTTTATTTATTATTATATATTATTTTAATGTTTAATTTGCAAAAAATTTTTTTAAAGCAATATTGCTTTCTTGTTTAATATTTAATAATAATAAAAAATAATAATTAAGAACAAATTTAGTATTATATTTCTGAATCAATATTCTGAAATATGTTTTTATTAATATTATCAGATTTTGTTTATTTTTACTTTTAAAGCATTTTGTTTATATATTATTTTGTATAATAATAATAATGTTTCAGTTATCAAAACAATCATTGATATTAATATTATTTTGTTTATTATTAATATTTTTTATTTTTACAGCCAAATGTTGTTATATCAGCTTTTCTTATTTAGTTTAATAACAATAATATATTTTTGTCCTATTAATTATTTTATAACATTAATATTATTTTTTCTATTTATTTTTATTTTACAGCCAAATGCTGTAAAAACTGTATTTCTTATTTAGTTTAATAATAATAATAATAATAATATTAATAATTAGCATTATTAGCAGTAGTATTTTATACATTATTATAATAATTATTTATACTTTTAGTCATATTATTTTATAATAAAAACTTTGGGATGAATTGTGCTGTAGGATAAAAAGGAGGGAAAAGCTGGCTAACACTCTTTAATCACCATAACAGTGTTTATTTAGTAATTAATGACCAGCTGACTATTATCTTCTCGTCTTCCATTGTCCACACATACAGAAAGCTCCGCCTCAATCACACCCCATTGGTGGAGGCTGAAGATGACATCACTGCTCACATAAAGCCGTCAGTGTTTTGGAAGTGCTTTCCAGAGCTCATCCAGAGTGTTTGGAGATGAAATCTATGTCCTGCAGCTGAAGATAGCGATCTGCTGCTGTCTTTAGTGTTTACACGAGCATCTCTAGGGTTTACACTTTCCATCTAGTACAGACCGCTCAGAACACGCTAGTGATGGCTGAGCAAAAGAAAGCAGTCAGGCCAGCTGTAGCATCATGACAATAATAATTAACAGAAAAACATGATTGAGTGTTCTAAAGATAAAGATAAAAACATCAAGCGTTTAAACCACACCATTCAGACTGCAAATGGCCTGAAAAACATCATTAATACATGTAATTAGAATAAATGCTGCTGCATCTCATCTCTGCGTGTGAAGTGACTTTTCATCTCTTTAACAGTCCACAATCAGCAAAAGAGAAAGCAATAAATATTAGTATTGTACATTTTTATTTGCACAGCAAAAATAAAACATTAAGAATATAACTTTCTTATATTTAATATATTAGATTTTTTTATTTGAAAACAAAATATCAATTCTAGTAATTATAATAATAATAAAGTTATTATTATAGTATAATTCTAATTTGTGACTATAATCACTATAATATGTATTTTTTCTATGATTACTTTTTATTAATAAATATCAAACTAAATTGTATTTTTTATTAACGAAAAAATACATATTTGTATTGTAATATTGCAATATTATTATAAGTTATTTTTGTGATTATACTGTACATGTACACATAATAATAACAATAAGAAGAAGAAGTATTATTATTTGTATAACATTTATTTTTTGATTGTTTTTTATTATAAGAATTATTATTATTTTATCACAAAATATTGGGATACATTTTGCTGATTATTATTATATTATTATTGTAAAGCACTAATCCTGCTGCTGGATGCTTCAGATAATTGTGTCCAATTACAGATATGTGAAGCAGGCGGCGTTGAGTCTATATATCATCAGTAATGAAGAGTGATAAAACACTGCAGCATCAGCAGAAAGGTTCTGAATCATCCAAAAACATACTGGCAGATGTTGCTCTATAATCTCCAGGAGTTTGAAATGCAAATATGTGACGGGTTTCTGGGTGATTTGAATAAATGTAAAGACAAATATCAGGTGAATGAAAATAATGAGTGTGAATCATGGGAAATGACTGTGTGTGTGTGTGTGTCCTTCATCACAGCATTTTAATTGCTGTTTCACACAGCAGAGTAACACCTCTTCACACACACACATTATCTTACAGTAGTTGGAGATGTTCCATAGATGTGTTTGGCTTTTACACACAGCTAGAAATAAATATTATGATACTTTTCTTAATTAAATTTTTATTTTATTTTGTTGTTTTGTTTATTTATGTACATTGTTAGAATATAAATAAAAAAAATTTTAAGCAAAAAATAATATTTCCTAAAAGTGCTCATACTACTATATATATATATATACACTTGAATTTTTAAACAAAATATGAAAAAAGTATTCAAAATACTAAATAACAAACTTATTATTATTATAACATTTATTATTATTGTTGTTTTTTACTATAACTATATATATACACAAAAAGAAATAAATGTTTATATTGTAACATTTATATATGCACATATATTTTAATCAATTGTAGATTTTTTTAACAATTTTACATTTTAATTATTAAATGAATTAAGTTGTTTATTATTTTCATAAAAAATCTGAAACAATTGTGAATAATATGATAAAGTTATGCAAAAGAGGTTGCCACCAGATTGTGGTTAGCTTAATTCTGAGGACAGATTTGAGCCGGAAATGTAGTTTAGTAGAAACACACACACACAATAGTCCTGATGCAGCGAATTACAGGAACAGGATGTGATGTGAGTTGAGCTGGACAGTACAGTACTATACAGTATCTTTGAGGGCTTTACACTTCAGATCAAAAGCTTTTTAACATCATTAACTTTTCAGCGGACATTTGTTCAGGAGAGGCCGCTGAAATTTCCCCGAAGCCACAATAAAAGTGTGAAGACTCCTGATGTAAACGGCTTTGACTGAAAGCGTGCGGCGCTCCGGTAACGGAGCCGTTCCGATGAATAAACGAGTCTCGGCTCCAATTAGTCCAGAGCTCTGAAGGCCTGCTCCTTATTAACTCAACCGATGACAGTGAGACTTCCCAGCGCCACTCATCCAGTGTCACGCTATACGGGCCACAGAGAGCAGAGCTCCATGAGAGCAAGCCAGACATTATTTAGAGAGATGAGAGGAAGCGGCGCAGGAAAGAGAAATGGTTAAACTAGTCACAGGAGACTGCAGTTTCCATGCAACCGGCCTGATGGACGCATCTGAACGAGAGTCAAACCACTGCGTTTAGCATACTACCACTGAGATTCCTCTCCGATACTAGGAATATTTGGCATGTATGAGATGCATGCATGTACTACATTTACCTTCACACACAGTACATATTGTACTTTCAGTTTCTGATTTGATAGAGAACATCTGATCTCAGACTAATGTTACAGTTTCTGTATGTATGCATAATATATATAGCTAGCGATTCTAATAGCAATTTGAATGTTATTGTTATACAAAAAATTACTAAAAGAATATATAATACATTATGTTTTAATAAATATACTACATGTTTTAGTACAATATTTAAATGCATATACATACATATATATATATATATATAAAACAAAATAAAACAATTCTTTTGTGATTCTACAATTTTTTTGCACAAAATAAAATGCAAAAATAAATAAACAAATATATGAATAGTTAATATTTTAATAACACACAAAAAATACTAAAGCGATATTTAATGCATTATTTTTAAATAAATATATCACATGTACTACTACAATATTTAAATGCATTTTATATATATATATATATATATATATATATATATATAAGGAAAAACAATTATTTTGTGCTTTTACAATTTTTTTACACAAAATAAAATGCAAAAATAAATAAACAAATATAGTTTAAAAAATCTATTTTAAAATGTGTTTTAAAAATATATTTTAAAACACAAAACATAATATATTATAAAGCTGCATTAGATGCACAGCGTTATTAAATAGTAAAAACATTATAAAATATTAAAATATTGCATATACTTAAATATTTTAGTATGCTACTTTTATACTAAACTGGATTAAATGTGCAAAATAAATATAATAAATATATGAATATTTAAAATATATATACATTTAAAAAAATATTAATTAAATATTAATTAAAAAATATTAAAATATATATATACGGTTAGTTTTCAAGCTTCAGGTACATGCAAGTGTATGAGGATTGACTCTATGCCAAGAAAGTGTTTGTCAGGTTATCAGCTCAAATTAGCCAAGCAAGGCTAGTCATTTTAATTGCATTTAATGCAGGTTCATCTGTGATTACATTAAATGATTACAGCATTAGCACTGCCCTTTTTTCTCTCTATGAATGAAAGCAGCCAAAACTTCACGTCAAAGCTCATTAGGAGCCATTGATTTATTCCCTGCCGCATCCAGCGCACATCAGAAATAATGAGCAGCTTTCACTGAATATTTGCAGCATATGGTCTCACACTGAAGTGAGGGAACAATTAAAAACCGCATTTCAAAGCCGTACTTGATATTAGCATGGCCATCATTAACACGAGCGATGAGACTTAACAAGCCCCATCTTTGCTGTGCTAACAGCCACTAATTTGGGTTCAAGCGACTGCGTTTGAAAAGCAGCACAGGATCTGTGACACAAACTATCCCTCAAACTCATACTTTTCTTTTCATTCGCCCATAACTGATTTCAAATCTCATTTTCCGTCTGTAAGACCGCGGCTCTGGCCTTCCCAGATGGGAGCTAATGGATGAAGTTTGTCCGCTTGACAGCTTTATTATGAGGACAGAAGTATAATGTTTTTTTTAAAGCAGGAAATAAAGGAAGGGCCTTGAATGAATTTCATCTGCCAGAGACACACTCAGCCAAGAAAGAAAAGCTGAGCTGAAAGCAGATCACCGACAATTTCCCCTTCATACGAGAGCGACTGCAATCCGACAATACAGCACTGGAAAGAGAAATCATTTAAAAACCACTGATGTCTGAATCATATAATATTAACCATACATGATTTGATTTGATTTGCAGACAACATGAAGTTTTATTTTTCCTATTGAAAAAGTAAGCTTATTTTCTATTCCATGTTTTAAAAGTATGCCTACTAAATGTATTTATTATTTAGTTATTTGTTGTTTCTACCCAAAATGAAAATGCTTTGATGGCAGATTTAACTATTTTCTCAATCCATCTTGAGTAACTTCCTAATAGCATTGTCATGAAAATTAAAATGATAACAAAATAAATGCAAAAATAAAATAAAAGATGCGTGGTCTTGTTTAAAGCAAAATTTCGGCATAAAAGTAAAAAAATAAATAAATAAATCAAATGTGAGCAACACAGCAGCAGCAATGATTTCCTGCCAAAATAAAAAGTAAAATGTAAAAATGTACGTAATATTATAACCCATAAATAATAATATGTGTAAAGTGTGCATTTGTCTAAATAAAATAAAATATAAAAAATATATTTACATTTTTTTCAGGAAAGGTTGATGTATTTGTAACAATGTACTTTTTAAATATAAACAATTACTTGATGCTGATAGTGCTGCAGAAATGACATCAACTTTAAAACAGTAGTAGATTTATAATATAAGCCATCGTCATATCAGCTATCAGGTTTAACATGAGTAATTATAGACTATCATTACTAGGCTTTTGTCTGATGCATCCTCCGTTTTAACTGAACGACCTGAAGATGGTCTCATTAGCAGCTACAGACACACAATGTGTGTGTGACACACTCCCCATAATCTGTGCCACTGTTTATTCTGTTCTCTTGGCAGCCGTAACTGAGCAACAGAAGTTACTGCAGGGCAGCACTGAGACACACGAGAGACAGTAAATCTGTCCATCCATCCATCCTTCACACGCTGTGGTCAGATTGGATACGATGGACCCTTAACATCCAGCTAAAGTCCTCCTGCCCCAGAATCCTCTTCTGCTTCATATAAAGCTCGTTGAGGATGACGGATATTGGCTCATTAAGCCTAATGAGGTCCAAGTGCAGTGCAGATTTTAATGAAGCGCAGCGTGAAGCCCAAGAACAAACACGGAATCAATCCAGTCACAAAAACAATACACAGCCATTACCAATCTGACCTTGTGCTACGAGTTAAATCAACAAGATGGGTCATCGCACCTAGATCATTTTTATGTCAGTTACTGTATTTTCTGTAATATAACGCACATTGCTTTTATCATCTGTAGCATGTGTTTCAAAGCCACTTATATAACGTAATTAATGTCAAGCAACCAAAACACATTCGGATGCGGCCTGAATGAGAGAAGTTTCAATATTTCAATAGCAAGTATTCCATACGGATGTCATTTCAGTTTTGAAGTAAATACGTTTAAGCTAGACGTACAGTATGAATGCCATTATATTTTCATCCCTGCTCTGTTTTGTACGCAATTAAATTGAAAAGACTGTTTCGTGACAGGAACTCAAAATACATCTTTATAATGTTATAATGTTTGTACCATTTGTAATTTGACCTTGTACTTGATGGACTATGATTTATACGCTGATGTCACTTACTGTACACAAATGACATCTCAACAACGCAATTGTTTTTACCTAGTCCTACTTCCAGAAAATATGGCATGCAAAAAACATAAAATGCTGCCAAAAATTTTAATAAATAGATAACACTAATTATTTATAAGAAGCAAGCAAAAATGTCTAAAAAAAAGTCTTATACTTTAACACATAAATCACATTAACATCATAACGAAAACAAATTTGGCAGCAATCCTCACTTTGAAACCTGAGCTATGTCCTGCCTACAAAAGAACCAAGAAAACCTTGGAACTTGCTTTTTACCTTATTACCATTGGTCCCTCGCTCCCCCGCTTTAGTGAGTGATGTAGCACAGCGCAGGATCAATAAAAAAGTTTTCTACCTAATGAGTGATTAAGATTGGTTAATATGGACAGAACTGCTTTAGATCGAGACGCCTGACCACGACTGCTGTGAAGTCCATAGGAAGACATAAAACACAACAGGGGACGAGAAAACCCTCAAGAAACGTCCAGTTGCATGCTGATGATGCTTTAGCCTGAAGGAGGGCAGTGTAACTGATTGAATAATCACATTTCAGGAAAGCTATTTCATAAATCACACAGAAAATGACACAAATGACAAACCACTTCAGTGACATTAAAGTGTGAAATAAAAGACCACCATAGCAGGGAAAGATAAAAGTCAAGTCTAAAGTACATACATATACAGGGATTTATTTGTGGCGGTGCGCCACCACATCCAGATCAACCGCAAAGAAATCCCCACCACCCGCTGCCATCAGTTCCCACATCTCACACACACGAGCGTGACTTTTAGCAACTTTCAGACGTTTTGGCAGCATTTTTCCATAACAGGTGTATACTGACAAAACTAGCGACTATTCAGAAAAAACATTAGCTATCGTTTAGTTGAAAGAAGTGGCCAGTTCTGCCCCCCGGCGCAGTGTCGCCTCTCTCTGCGTCTACTCTGTGCAGTGAGCGGAAGAATGTGTTTCAGTTGGCCGTACCGCAGCAGATTCATACAAAACAGCGTTTCCAAGCACCTGTCGCGTATTAACTGTTTGGGCTTTAAAATATGAACAGAATCTGTCTGTTAATAAGATCATAGTTTGTTACTCAGAAGCAGAATGAGACCAAACATTGATACAGCCAAAACCACCACATATAATCACTTAATAGTGTACGTTTAGTTTGATGTATATTGATTTTATCAGACGATGTCGCGATTATAAATCAGGATTTATGGAGTACAGTGAGAGTAATTCCTGTAGAGTATTAATGTTTAATCTTGTGTTATGTATGAGTACAGAAAATATAATGTGAATAGCTTTACTAGGCGTTGAGTTGTATTACAGTATGCAATGGTTCATAGAATATGAAGTCTCTCAAAATCCTGTGGGAAACACTGATACATATATATATAGGGACTTATTACATACTTTACGTATTAAAGAACATCATTTTTTCACATCTAAATTTTCATCTGCGGGTCAAACAGCAATCAGAAAATAAAAATACTGAATCCAGCTTTCTTTTAAACACTTCACAGGCACCATTAAACATTAGACCACCAGAGATATTTAAGTATTTGTCTGAGGTCAGATCAGGGGCTGATAGCTGTGCGTTTCGTATTTCAGCCGGTTTTCTAGTCTTACATTTCTTCTTCCGCACCTGATCACTGCATCTCATTCCTGACCTGGTGTCTCATTACTGTAACTTCTCAAACTACTTCAAGGTCGTGCCACCCTGACCCCATCCGCCCTAAAATATGGCCATAACGCTATAAAAACAAACATGAGTTCAGAAGATAGCGGCCATCATGACCAGAACCATGCATTGAACTATCACAGTAAGGCAGCATCATTGCTCATGTATTAGCATACAAGGTTAGTTTTGGATCCAAAACATGGTGAAATAAAGTGTGTTTTATGACAGATTAGAAGAAGTTATTGATGGTTTGAACATCCCAGGGACCCCAAAAATACCTCAGACCCCAGAGGGTTAAGGTTAAAAGCCTCTCTAGCATTTCTGCAGTGTTTTTCAGACACATGCCAGTCAATGGGCAGCCAAGTGTGTCGTCCTCGATTAGCCGAGCTGACAGGCGTCATGCGGCATCAGTCATTTCATTACACTCACCCTTTCACCCGCCTCACTCTCAAAGTCACCTTCAGACGGGAAGCACACAGGAAACCGAAGCTCGCTGAGAGCCAGTAAATCGGCACTGTCCGTTTAGCGCATGACCAGCAGAGCTAATTTTTGCTTAATTAAAGAGCAATATTAAATATGCTAGAGACAATAAGACATGTCTCTTAAAATTAACAACCAATTGGTTTCTTTTTATTTATTTTTTTATTTATAGATGATATTTATTAAATGTTTTATATTAATATTAGTTACATACTATTATCATACAGTAAGTTCATGGCTGTGCATTTATAAACCCTTTTCATTGCAATCAAACTAAAATGAGCACACCTGTTGTATTGAGCACATTAGACTTAGGGACATGATTACAACAATTTATTCAACGTTCAGTATTCAAACTAAAGTATTAAGTATTCATCCAAGCCATGTTTTTTTTTTTTTTTTTTTTAAGTATTATGTATGTTTAATCGTAAAAGCCATGCACAACTTTATTTATAGTAAACTCATTCCTTTGATAAGTAGCTGTGGTATAAGCTGTCAAAATTCGCTCTCGCCGCCTTGCATAGCGGTGGACTGCATTCTGACTGGTTGCCGCCGAAACGCGTCATAGCTCATTACCATTAAGTTAACCTTGATTTCAACTCTACTCAACGCTCTCGCCGTCCATGACGTGCCGCGCCACCTCTCGCCGCAAGCTTACATTTAAAATTAATGAATTCCGGCCAATTAGACGCTCTCGCTGTCCGTGTTCCCTCCACATCTGTTTTGCAGTATTGCACTGACTGTTGTGGTTTATCCTATCCATTTACCCGGTCTCGGGTGACAGTCCGCCTCTGGTCTCTGAGTAGGACATTTTTGACGTTTTCTCCTGTTCATTTGTTATCTTTGTTCATCGCCATTGTTACGCAGGCCGCACTAGTCAGCGCTCGTGCCCTCAAATCAAAACACCGCAGTCTCCTTCCGCTTCGTGGGTGACGTAAGGGTAAGTGCATGGTCAAAGTAATGCAAAAATCGTTGTGAAAAAAAGTGACATGAACTTTAAGATGAATTAATAGAGGCTTCGAGGCAGATGATTTTGCCTTGATAATTTTTTGGAATCGAGTTATTCGATCGTTTCAGCCCTATCGCCCAGCCCGTACTCAATACTGATTAAAACTTCCATTTAAATAGTAAGTAGCAGGTTCTTGTAATCTGAAAATGTAATGTAACAAAGGTTGAGAGTCAGAAGCACCAGCCTGTCCTTGCAGAGTTGGAATTGACCCACTTTGTAGTTTCTGTGCACAGCATTTCTGATAGATAGACATCCACATATCAAACATAATAAACACTTTTTTTCTCACTTCCACTGACTGTGGTAACCCGGAAGCAGTCACAGTGGAAATCTACCACCTTGACAGTAGTAACTGTTTGCCTGTCAATGGGACAGTCGTAAGCCTCTTGGTTTTCATCAAAAACATCGTAAATTGGGTTCCGAAGATGAATGAAACTTTCACGGGTTTAAAACGATGTGAGAATAAGTGATTCATGACAACATTTTCTTCAATAAAAATTATTCTTTTATCATCATTCTTTGTTTTTTTTCAGCTTTCCAGCGCTGGAGAGAATTCAAGGAGCAGAAGACCTGAGATTAGACGCCGAGGTTGCTTTGGTTCTTCTCGATAGGTGAGTAACACTGTGTCTGAAGCCACGCCACAAAGTCTGGTTACACTGGACTCGATAAAGTGACTGTTATAAATAATTTGAAAATGGTGTCAGCAGCAGAAGTTTTCTGTCTGAGATTTGTTGTGCCGCTCGTGTCCGGTGTAGACCATAGACATGTATTTCAGTGAGTATGGTGAATGACGTCAAGTTAGACCGCTACAATATGGCAGACGGCTTTGGTTCCGCTTTGCTTCACAGAGCTAATCATTGCCTAAGTTGCAAAGGCCACGTCTGTCTGGGGCGGAGCAAATAAATAGGGGCGAGGCCCTTTTGGGGTAGGGGTGTGTTAGTTTTGGTGATTTCAAATATCAACATTGGCTTCCAGAAATTGCTTGTCCTGCCTTTTACTGTTGTTAAAATATGCTATTTATAACCTTTTTGCATCGCTGTACAAATGAGCATTATAGATAAGTTACTCATTCATAACCATATATGAAAATAATCATACCTCAAGAAAATCACATACAAACCATATCCTAACTTGCATAAAAAATATTATTGCGTTAAATATTTTTGATGAATCGCATGCGTTAGCGTTGATAGCACAATTTTTATGAATAAATTAGTAAATAAACAAAAAATATTTAAGATAAATGATAAATCACCAAAACACCAGCTGATCAGAAATCATTGCAGAATAGTTTAGAACAGAGCATTTATATATTTGTCTGTGCCCTCTAACTGGGTCAGAATGAAAGATGCAATTAAACATATAGTATAACATACTGTGTGCATCACAATCAGTGTATGCCATCTTTTATATCGCCTATTTCTGCACACACTTAAAAGAAACTTCATTTACAGTTTTCCTAACAATGTAAATTATAACTACTAAACCTCATTATGAACATTTGCAATATGCACAGTGAGCTTAGCAAGTTTATCTTTTTATAACTTTTAATAAGTCATGTTTAATCTTGCTTCAATTAGGTATGATCTAGTAGAGCATTAATTAGATTTTAGTCAGGCTGAATTTTACAGTGCTCTCACCAGTATCCCAAAACATGCATTGTGGGCTCTGACAACAGTTAATGACCAGTTTTAACAGTTCAAAGGTCACTGCACAAGATTTACTGGATTAATTTAGTAAAAAGAAGACTGCAGATTACTTTAAGTACAAGAAAAATCAAAAAAGCACGCACATGATGGCACAGCTTCAATTAACTCTGTGATATTGATTTCTCTTCCTCCCCTCTTCTTTACAATCTATTTATTTACTTTATTATATTCTGATTCTTTGAACTATTTTATTATTTTTTTCTTCATCTCACTCTCTCTCTCTCTCTCTCTCTCAGATAGTTTACTTTGGATAAGTTAAAGAGTTGTACAACACATATACATAACCAGCACTTACATAATTGCATGTACTGTACATTTACGGTTGTTTGTTTATTGTCAGACTTGCATTATTAACAGTACTGTTACGGCAGTAATGTAGGTCTAGGGTAGACCGCAACAGAAATAAATGTTTGGTGGTGAGATGGGGGCGCAAGGCCGAAATAAACATAAGACAACTAACTTTTATAACTTTTATTTTTTTTAAGGAAGCATCAGGACTTTGTGCAGAACTTAACCCGGCCCTACCTAGTTCGGAAGAGAGATTTATTAGTTCAGGTGACTCAAATACAACCTTAGATTAAAAGTTTGTCACTTTCTCAGGTTGAGAGAACAACACAGTTTCAGAGAGATTAGTAACAACTCCAAATTTCTGTGATTGGGCACGAGTTCCAGCACAAACGGGGAACACAGAAGTAAACGCAGTATCAGGCTCAGAGTTCGCTTATAGACGCTTCGTGCAGGCCTGGACTGGCCATAGGGCATACCGGGCAATGCCCGGTGGGCCGACGCACATTTTGGGCTGGAGCTGTCAGT
>JAUCMU010000050.1:4046272-4057227 GCA_032275025.1 Enteromius treurensis | reverse complement strand
GCCGGACCTGGGAATCGAACCTGCGACCTTTGGGTTACAAACCCAACTCCCTATCCATTAGGCCACGACTGCCCCCATAGGTCATGTATTTATGTATCTGTATAAAATAAAGTATAAATACATGCTAAATATTGTGTATCTCTGTGTGTGTGTGTACATACAGAATAAAATAATACAAAATAAATCGATTTCAAAGAATAAATAAATAAATCCTGCTGCTTTGTCAAAAACTGTAAAAAAAACTGAACTGGCAAATCAGAAGCTGTAATGTTAGTAAAACATAAACGAGTCTAATTACTGGCTGCTTGCGCTTATGACAATGTTTAGTTGCAAGATCAATATCTGAAAGAGTTTTGTTGTAAAAGCAAAGTCGAAGCGCTGGAGAGCAGATGAAAGCAAACACAGTTACGCTGAAAGAGCAGCGAGATCACAGATTGTGTACGAACCTCCGGCTGTGGATGAAGAAACTTTCTAAACACATTTAGCAGAGAAAGAGCAAAAGGGAACTCGTACAAACCCTCGACACAATCGCATTGGTTCAGAAACAGAGGCCGAGGCCTGAGGAAAAGCGCACGAGTCTGGAGAGCCAATATGATGAAACTCCATTACTCGCCCACCAGACAGAGAGGATCATGGGAGATAAACGTATAACAGAGTCCATCCAAAAACCTCAAGCCACTGGTATGTGTTTAATATCATAAAGTCAAACATCTAAACAGGTTAAATTATAGTTGGATAAAGTGATGTCAAAAGTACCTGCACTTCTGTTCCAAGTCTATACTACAATAAAAACTCATTTACAACAGAAGTCTGTCTACAGTATCACTAGCACAGAGAAAAAAAAATAATAATAATAATAAAATATAAATAAATAAATAAATTTAATAATAATAATAATAAATACTAATGGCAGTGTGTCATGATTTTAATTATTATTTTTAATATATTTTTACATTAATATTATTACTATGTAAATATTACTATTGTAAATTAATATTTTGAATACTTCCTAAATAGACACATTTGTAAAATATTGCTATTTTATTTAAATATAAAATATTATTAGTACTTGGAATATTTTTAAATAGATGCATTATATTAATTTAATAAATACATTTATATTAGTTTTATATTAGTATAGCAATAGTTTATAATAATATAATAGTATAGTAATATTTTTAAATAATATAGTATTATAGTTTGATGTATATTTATGTAGTATTTTCATATTTAATCAGTTGGCATAAATATTTCAATATTGTTTAAACATGTATATGCATGTGACATTAATATTAATAATGTTTTAATAATTTTCAATTAGATACTTATGAATGTAATATTTACTTAAAAAGCTATTATTAGTATTGTATTATTGTATTAGTATAGTATTAGAATTGAAATCTACCTCTGAAGCCATATTTGACAGCAGTCTGTGAATGTTTATCTTGTGTTTGTATGAATATAATAACAGTATGTCAAAGGTCAAACGGCACTCGAGGTCACAGAGAGAAAATGAAGCTCTTTCAAACCTGCACACCTGTGAGAATCAGCTCTATTGTCTGCTAGCATTGCCTTTCACACGCTCAAGCACAGCACAAAAGATCCCGCTATCAGTTTAGCGATGTAGGACCGGATTTCTGCCAGCTCCGCGTTAAGACTCTGAATACAGAACAAATCCAACTCAAAATTCACCTTAACCGTCCAGCTCCAGTTCCCGAGAGACGCCGACACGCAGCTTTTATTTCCAAACGCAGCTTGAATCGCTGAGCTGGACAATCTTATGACCGTGCTGCTGTTTTCTGGAGCTTTTCACAAAAGCGGTAACAATATGTCACATGTTTGTGTGTGAAGATAACACTGTTAACTCTCCCATTT
Source organism: Enteromius treurensis (assembly GCA_032275025.1). NCBI lineage: Eukaryota > Metazoa > Chordata > Actinopteri > Cypriniformes > Cyprinidae > Enteromius > Enteromius treurensis. The sequence continues at coordinate 4,055,352 of JAUCMU010000050.1, read as the reverse complement.
CTAATCACAGAGAAATGAACGTGGATGTTTAATGTCAGGCCCACTGATTAAAGATAAAGATTGCTTTGGGCCGTACGAGTCAAGAATCTCTTCTGTGTTATGTGTGTGAAATCCTATATCACTGGCTCAGTAAGGGACGTTTATCTGACTTTAATGAAGTGGCAGGCTCTGGTTTGGCTGCGCTGGATGTCAGACGGTGGTATTTAGCTTTGTGGGACTCTGAGTGGAAGAGACGCCGCAGATGGTTAAATGTCAGTGTTGTATATGGGATGTGGAGAGTGGCTGGACATCTCATTAGTGTTATCACCTGCCAGAGGGACTGTCCTCCAGAAAATGGGTCTCTTTCTCTTCCTCTCTCTGTCTGTCTGTGCTTTACTAAAGGGTTTTGACAGAGAAGGTACAGCATTTACACAGTCAAACAATCACTTATTCATACCCCCACAAACAGCTGACAAAGATCAAACTGCATGCATGGAAAAAGAAAAGGAGGGTTTTTTGTGCTCCTTTAAAAAGTAATTAAACCTGCATGTAAATAGTCTAATCCCTCAACAACAAATCCCTCTCTAATTATAACACCACACTTAATTTTACTTCTACACACACACACACACACACATATATATATATATATTTTTTTCCTTTTCTTTTTTTGGTGGGGGGGTGGGGTTTTGTCATGGTTTTTTATAAAATGTATTAATTATATATCTTTAACTGCGCAAAATTATGGAACAATTAATTATTTTGGGGTGATTATAATTATATAAATAATAACTTAAGAATTCTTGTAAATATATTTTATATTTATTTTATATATGAAAAAATATTTTGTAAATATATATATATTACTTCTATTCTCTCTATACAAATTATGACTATTAGTCTATATATATATGTGTGTGTGTGTGTGTGTGTTTATTTTTCCATACATTTTAAATACATTTTTCAATAATATAGAAATACCATACAACCACTATTCTTATAATAAAAATCTATAAGTATTATTAAAAGATATACAAAATTATCAATACATAAAAAAATGCTTAAACTTTTTTTATTTTATTTAATCTAATTTCCTTTTATTTTATCTATTTAAAAAAAGTGATTTTTGTATAATTGGGAGGTCATTTGAAGAGGTATATTAATCTGTTTCTGTCATGAAGAACTTTTTGATTATATATATATATATATATATACACAAGCAATAAATGTTGAAAAAGTAACAAATGTCATAAACAGATGCTTTGGATTATATCTCTTTCCAATAAAAACAAAAAACAAAACAGTAATAATAATGGTAAAAGGCCAAAGTGCATTGAGAGGGTAGGGTCGTGTGTTCAAGCTTTAGGGACAGACAGTAGATGTCCTCATCTCCAGTGTAAGAAGCTCATAATGAGACCTCTAGAAGACCTGTGTGCTCAGCCTCCATTGATTTCCCTCCGCAGATCAAAGTATCACTCCAGAGAAAAGGCCAGCTGAGAGTCTTTCATCAACAAATCCCTGACCGTCCGTAACCCTCAACCTAAACCTCAACAAACCCGCCCCTACACCAGAGCAGTGCATGCTGGGGAAACATTTGCTGAACTAAAGCAAAGCCACACAAATATTTACACTGATGCCCTCTTTCACGCTGGCACAGACGAGGTTTGTCCACTGCTATGTGATCTCAGACGAGAGATGCGTCTCAGAGAAGCACTAATGAGGGCTGGACAGCAGACAAACTGTGTTTCCCTGAATACACTCACACTCCTTCCATTAAAGGCTCCTTGTGCGTCGTCTGCGGCATGGAGATTGTTGCCATGACTGCGCACATTTACAGCTCCATGGTGACGTGACAGAGGCGGGCGTCGAGAGAGAGGCTGTTTGTACATGACAGGGGCGGATATTTGGGAATGGAGCTTTATGGGACGGACAACATTAGTGGACACTGGAATCTGATAAACAGACCTCTGAGTGTTCCTAAAAATCTGTTCAAATTACGTCCAAAACATTATGGCATCTGATATATGTGCAGTATTTTAAAATACCTTGTGTGTGTGCTTAAAATATGTATTATTATATATTATATAATATAATATTATTACAACAGATATAATGTTGTTTGTTAATTTTCTATTTAGTTTTAATATTTATATGCATTTTCCTTTTTTCGGTCTATTTTAAAATATTTTTTTGCTGTTTTTAAATGTCTCAAACATAAATAAAATAATATAAATATTTACAACAACCAGGTCTATTTAGAAAAATTAATTAATTTAATGTTTTACTAAATCTTGTGTGTAGTTATAAGTTGTACATATATATATATATAATTGGATGAGATTATATGAATATAAATAATTATATGAATATAAATCAGATGTCTACGTACTGTTTATTTATTTATAAGTAAACACTAGAAAAACAATGAAAACTTGATACTACAGAAATCTTAACATGCCTAGTAATAACGAAACCTATTTTACACCTAATTCATAAAAAACAACGGTAGTTTAAAAAATATAAGTTAAGCTACATTATAAGAATGGTTATAGACATGAATTCATGATGTGAATTTACATAGACTGTCCGATTGAACCATTTCGTTAAAATGAATCAGATTTGTTAAACTATTTATGAGAAAAACACATTTTAGGATAGCAAGCAGTGATAACACCTGAGCATCTACCCTCGACCGTACAATACCAGACACACATATTCAAATAAATCAATAAATAACCCCCTATAAATTCTAGGCAAATAAGCTCATAAATATCTTCCCCGGAGCATTGCGATACTGTGCCATCTTCACCTAGCAGCAGGTGTTGAAGGATTTGATTTGCGAGTGAAATGTGAGTGAATGTGTGGTAAAGGAGCATATCTCTCATCAATCTGGACTGTCCTCACTCACTGACCACTCCACCTGATCTGTGATATTACACAGATGACCACAGACACATATGTGAGGAAGAACAGATCCAGAGGCCAGTAAACCAGCATTATGTGGCTCAAACACTGTCATATAGATGTCTGACACTAGTGCAAACACACACACACACACACACACACACACACTCACCAAAAAGACATTCAGCTCTATTCAGCAAATGTAGTCTCCGTATCACATCTCTTTAATCTCATAATTTCTCTAATGTCTCAGACACTAACACTTGCAAGAAGAAGTCAGAGATCTCAATATGAATTCAGACAATGATCTGAGCTGCTCAGTGTTTAATTAACAGCTCTATACTCTCACTGGAAAATGACCAATGACTCATTTGAGTTAGATTTTATTTCTCCTGAGGTACTGTATGAGACACTAGAAGTAAGGTGAGATAAATCAGGAAATAAAGTTGTCTTAGAGATCCATTAAATCTCCTGAGCTATAATAACAATCCTAATCAATAAAATGTTCATGAAATAAAAGAAAATGCTCAAATAAAATATTTATATACATATATATATATATATATATATATATATACACCTATGGATATATATATAGAGAGAGAGATTTTAGATTTAAAGAAAATATAGAATTTTAAAAGTAGCATGTTTAAAAAATAAATAATCTTTTAAAGAATATAAAGAATATTCACATTAACATTATGAAAATAAATTGGATTATGAATATAATGTTATCTTCATTGATCGTCTTTTTTATGTGTATATTATATTTTATTTTGATTATTGTTTTTTCTTTGTATTCATTGCATTATTATGGTTTGTTATGTAATAAAACTGAAACATGAGAACAATAAATGTTTATTTACTCATTTCAAGACTTTAAATTCCTATACTTCAAAAATGCAATAAAAACATCAGAAAACAAATAAAATGAAAATATCAGAAAATCATAAACAAACAGATGTGCTATACGTAAAATTACTGAAATGTTAGTCTCAGGGAGAAATCGAGTAAATATTTTAGCTTTAGTTCAAGAGCAACATAAATTCAAGTGTTTCCAAACATCTGTCTGGTGCAGCTACACAAACGTAACTACAGCGAGGCATGTTTTGATCAGGGCTGGATGTGAAAGTTGCTCAGATAAGCAGGATAGACGTCCAGGAGGAAGGGAACAGGACGGCACCTGCACACTAAACATGAGATAAACACAAGCCTGAGAGAAGCGTGGGAAAGAATCTCTCAACACCAGCTCACGTCATGCTCACAGACATGCTCATGTCTTCTGCACACTTTTAATTAGGCTTTCTGAAGGATCCTTTAAGATCCTGAAAGCACTAAAGTAGTTTATTATTACTATTATTTATTTATTTTTATTATTATCTCCATGTCTCTCTTTTTCAAAGTTTATTAAACAGGTTTATAAATAAAAAAATTGAAATTAGTTTTGTAGATAAATATGAATTGTGCCTGTTTATGAATTTCTGTACATGATGACAGTTCATTTAAATTACATGATTTTAAATAGTAATAATAATCATCATCATATTTTTAAAGTTACATGTTTTATTTTTATATTATATTATTACTTTTATTATATAAATTGTTTATTGTTTAATATATCATTATTTATATATTTTCCACATTTAAAATAATTGAACACATTGTATTTTTAATAAAGAAAATGTAAATAAATAAAGAATAAGTAAACGTCTCCAAACTTTTGACTGCTTCATTAAAAGCATTTTATTGTGGAGGGCCAAATTACTCAAAATTAAATCATTAAATAAATGTTGAAATATATCAATAAATCTTTAAATACATCACAAAATAATTAAATGCAAAAATAAATGCATACATGTATAAATATTTATTTATTTATTCTTTTAAGTATTTATTCATTCATTCTTTATTTATTTATTTATATAATATTATAGTGTTTATAATATTAAACATATACAGTAGATTGCTTAATGTTTGTTTTATTCATCTGTATTTATTTCTGCTAAATTAATAAATGAAAACAATGAAGAAATAAATAAATAAAAACAAATAAATGAATTATTAAATAAATAAAAATACATATATTAATTTATTTACATATTTCTTTCTACATTTATTTATGTATTTTATTATTTCATTATGTATTTCATTATTTAGTTACATATTTCAACATTTACTTAATTATTTAATTTTGAGTCATTTATTGCTTTGTCTTGTTTTTATATCTCAGGAGACTTAAATGAGCACTATATAATAACATTTACTCAATTCTACAATTTTTGTATTCAATAATTTGAATAACTAAGCAGATGATTGCATTTCATTTCACTTTGAAGACAAACAGAGTCAGTTTTGACTTGCATGTTTGGCTCAATCTCCCTGGAGAATTGACTACTCGATTGAAACGATTGCTCTTTGAGACCAAAATATACTCACAAAAAGCTGAAAATATTGACACATTATTTTTGACTATATCACCCGTCTCTAATGGACTCAGTGACGATGGAAATAGAGCAATTCATATTCAGTGTCAGGAGAAGTGTGACAGTGAGGGCAGAAAACACTGAATCCACTGCTGCATAATGCATTCCTGCACACATACCATTATTATCAAAACACTAAACTCAGAGATTACTATCCCATTATTTGAAAACATATCCAACTGGAAACAAACCATTGTTGTGCTATAAAGTCTAAAATGACTGCAAACAAGGGCCAAAGTCATTAAATCGGTCATATTCATGATGGCGCTCATAAAAATATTTGTAAAACAGTGATTCAGCCTGAAATGCGAGTCTATTCTGAGCTTTCAGAGGGAGGCCAAGGACACGCTGGAGAACAGGCAGTGAGTGTCTGTAAGGATTAGTCGCTTCTTTGAGCGTGTGGGACTCAAACGCATGCCCTCTTCTTCCATTTCCACAACATTTGGATCTCAACAGGACCCTAAGCATCTGTTTACCGGTCAGTGTGAACCGACCATCTGCTGCACGGCCAATTCACAGCCTGCCGCTAGCGAACGCCACCGTGTCACATTCAGAGAGAGACTTACGAGTCAAACCTAGCAGGAGGCTTTTCAGTAAGACTTCAAGTCTGCCAAAATCTTGCGTCATTCAGTTACACAGACTTTGAACATGTTGGTATTACGAGCGCAGGGCCCTAGGAAATCTGTACTATTTCTCCCAAATTCAGTTCTCTGCCCAGCATTTAAATTTTAATTAACTTTTTTTTTTAATGGTTACATTATTTTATAGTATCAAAAATCATATCTAATTAATTGAAATCATGAAACAGAGCAAATTTAACAGCAATTTAAATTCTGTATTTTTTTTTATATGTAGCCCTGTCTCACTGTATAATAAAGATTTTTGTACTCCACTTGTTATGTAGATTTTTTATGTATTTTGTTGCAATGTAATCCACTTTTTGTTTTTAGCAAATTATTAAAGTTGTATAAAAAATATAGTTAATTTTATAAAATAATATTATTATAAAATGTAGTATTAAAAAAATATTATAAAACGTCTAAAAGGTTTAACAATCAATAAACCTCTATGAAATGTTCTTTTAAATACTTTTTTTTCATATTATCCCATATTTTAAGTTTATTGTCTTAACTGGTTTAAGCGTGCCTAACCGTAATTAAAATAAGTAAAATAAAATATATGTAATTTAATGTAATTTTAAATATAAAATTATAAACATTATATATGAAAATGCGTTGCATTTGCAATGTAATCCACTTTTAGTTTTAGCAATTTATTGTAGAAATAAATGTAAAAATAAATGTTTAACACTAAAAATATAAATAATATATAATAATATATAAAACAAAAATATTATAAAATTTCTTAAAAGTTTAACAATTCATTAATCAATAAATAACACTATAAAATGTTTTTTTCATATTAATTCCATATTTCAATATTTCAAAAAGTTATTGTCTTAAGCATGCCTAATCAGTTGAATTCTTAAAACTTAAAATAAAATACTGTAAATGTAATTCAATGTAATTTTGAATTAAATTAAATGTAAAATATATATATATACTTTATGTATATAAATGGGGCCTATAAAAATTCGTTTATTTTTTTCTGAATTTTTGCTTTCATAAAAATTATTAAAAGATGGTTGTAATAAAATAAAGCCATAAAAATTATCAATTCAAGTGAGCTTGAACAATTCCTTGTTTTTTAATTTTAATACATAACAATAAAAGAATAATTGTACAGCATGTTATTCATCAGGCGCACTAGTAAAGACGTGTGACCGAGGAAACACCACAAACTAAATACAAAATCATTACAAACATTCACCAGTACAAGCGACCCTCATTAATGTGCACTTTCAATCCGCCGACGCTCCAGCTGATTTAAGGACACTTTCACCCACACGAAGCACAGAGTCAGTCCTGACCGGGCAGATGTCTGCGTTCGTCAGATTCAAACACACAGCCGAGACCGCATGAGGACGGGCCGTTAGTGACGCTTCCTCTGCTGCTTAAAAGGCTGGAGTTGTGGTTAATCATCAGATGCTATACACGATGACTAGAAGGCTGACAAATGCATCTTGGAGGGGGAACTGAGAGCTCTTAACCAATCAGTAACACATCAGAGGGAAGCGGCTTTGGGCTGTGGGTCCTTGTGAATCATGCCTCTAGAGGAACACCTGACAGGAAAGAGTTCTCCAGCGCGGCCCACGCCGATTAATGCATGCGTCTGTCCATGATGCATCAATGCACAGCGCTTGTTTAGTGTTTGCACAAACGGTGTTTTGAGTCAACACCATTCAAGAGTTAAGAATAAATTAGATTGGATTCTGACACTGAAGACTAGAGTAATGATGATGGAAATTCAGCTTTGATCAAGGGAAAAAAATACATTTTACAAAATATTCAAATAGAAAACTGTTATTTTAAATTGTAATATTATTACTATATTTAATTATTTATTTAAAAAAATGAAATCTTGGTGAGCAAAAGAGGCTTCTTCCAAAACAATAAAAACATCTTCCCAACCTCAACCCATAGTGTATATATATAACCAAGTTCAGCCGTTAACATCGGATTCAATTTATATATGACTCCTATTTTAAAGTGTCTCCTTTAAGCAACTTATTTAGTTAATGTTTTTTTAATAAATTACTCAACCTGTTACACAATATCCCTTTGTCACGTTCTATGTCTGTTAAGTTCTGTTTAAGTCTGTGTGTTTTTGTATGCTTAGTTTGGTTTCGTTTTCATGTGTTCCTGTTTTAGTTTCATTTTCCCATGTTGTTTCCTGTTTGCCCTTATTTGGATTTCCTGTCGTTTGTGTGATTATTAGTTGATTGAGCCCCACCTGTTTTCCTCACCTGTGTTGTGTTTAGTTCATTTGCCCTCAGTGTTCTCCTTCATCCTCCTGCACGCACCGTGACACTATTATTAACCATTCACACTCTGTGTAGCTAATGTTTACCTGTCGCCATATTTCAAGGAATTTGTTAACAGTAATCTATAGATATTAGGATATGTTTAATAGTGTATGCTGCTAAGCATGAAAGTTGCAACCAAACTATGATTGTTGACCGCTGACAAACAAATGAGAAACCATTTCAGTTTTAAAACCTACTAAAGCTACAGTGAGTTTTGTACCATAATAATATAATAGTACTTTCTCAAAATATACACTGAAAATTAAGCAGATGTAGTTTCTATATACAGAGAGATATATACACGGCTCTGTCTGGAGGGTGTGGCTTTGGTAAAACGAAGACAGCCAATCAGAGCATGGGAGTTTCCTTCTGTTTCTAAGAGGACACACCCCTTTAAACTGAGTGTGTTTCACAGAGACCGAAGCGAGGCTGACACTGGACCAAGTATGGTGCAAATATATTATAAACTTAGCTCAAGAAACTGCATTTCATTCCCCTTTCAAACAGAAGAGTTACATGCACAGGTAACGAGACGAGGTGTACTAACGATCAGACTGGTTAAAGATGCTGTAGTGAACCTGCAGGCCTGGACCGGTCAGAGACACCTCAGAGGTCAGAGACACAGTAACGCTGCTGGACACCAGGAAGATCCGCTCCGCATACGACTGTAAACCACGCACTCCACACATCCTGTGCACAAACACACTGCTGTCACACACACACACACACACTCATGTAGTGTCTCCATGTTTTCTGGGGTCTCTCTCTTCATAGGTGTAATGGTGTTT